>JARJLU010015151.1:2500-25356 GCA_030272975.1 Sparidentex hasta
AACGCTTCAGCTGCTGCACAGACAGTGAGAGCATCATGTGAACATCACATCATCCACTAAACATCCACATCATCTCACACATTCAGTTACCAACAACAATATGTGTCATGAGTGGAACACAAAAAGTAAATGAATGTATGTGGAATGAACAGCCTCTTTATCTCCACCGGTAGACGTCAACAGAGACAGCACAGTTCAGAATTCGTGCACAGTGTCGTGCAGCATGCATCATTCTTCCCATCTGTCAGATCTGCTTCACTCTGCCAGATGCTCCGTCTCAGCACTTTTTACTCCACAAAATGAAGGTTTTACAATCCAGTGAACAGTTTCAGGTCAGGTCCTACACCTCATTTTACACATGAGAATGTATAAATATATTTTAATATGTGCACATTGTTCATGTGGTTCATTCACATATTGTAAAATGTCATAAATCTACAGTATATGACCTAAAGTCACAGACTGCTCAACGAATAAATACTAAATGCATTCACAGAAACACTACTAAGATGTGACCTGTGTGTCCGGACTGACAGACTGTTTATGAACTCTACACGTGCTGCTTTAAACCCAGCTGACGTCTAAACTCTCCCGTGGGGTCGTCAGGTGAGTCTCACCGTGTTGTACAGCTCCTCCAGACGAGGGATCGTCAGGAAGTGATGGATGTTGACGCCGTTCTCAATCAGCAGTTTGACAAAATCCACTCTGTCCAACACCAGAGCGTCCATCATGGCCTGCTCCAGAGAGTTCACCTGTGGTGACATCATCATCAACAGTGTGAAGTCATTAGACAAGTAAACAGGCTGTGTTTCAGTCTGTGAGTCATCAGACTGACAGAATGATGGTTGGATCAGCTGTTGGTTCCGGTTCACAGCTTCAGACCGTCTAACACTGTGAAACTGATGCAGTGTTGCCTGATGTACATTCAGTTGCAGATTTGTGGGATAATTTTGCCGCCAGTACGTCTAATCGATAATGAGCTGTAGTTTGAGTCTGTCTTACTTTACCTGCTTTTAGCCAGTCACGCTCAGTGTGGGTGATGAAGATGAACGAGATTCACAGCTGTTGTTTCTCGTTTGAAGCGACTCGGACAGAGATTGGAGGTTCTCACTGAGGTGCGTTAAGTTCAGGTGTTCTGGATGTTAGTGGACCACCTGTTCTGTAAAACTGCACATTTACACCTGTTTGTGCTGCAGCTCCTGTCAGTCTGTGACCTTCTGTGTGTGACTGTGTTTTAGTTCAGCAGCTGATTCATCTGAAATCAGTGTGTTTGCTTCAGTGTTTCTGTGTCTGCAGCAGGTTTATGTTTGCGGTCCAACGATAAAATAAACTGAGTCTGGTGTTCAGGATCACAATGTGTCCTCATTACATCTCTCACCCAGCTAAGCAGCTCCAGTTTCCTGGGGTCCGTCTCCTCCGGTGGTTCGGGTTTGGTTTTACCTCCTTTTCCTTTCTTCCCCCTAGCTTTCCCTTTTCCTCCTCCTCCTCCTCCTCCTCCTGCTGCTGCCCGCTGGGCTGCTGGACTTTTAGGCCGGTCACTGGTTAAAGCACTCACAGGCTGCAGGAAACAGTCAGAGTAATGTGAAGGTCTGCTCAGCTGAGAGAAGTCAGACTGGATTAACAGATAAAAGACGGAATAACACATGCACTCACAGGCCAGTGGAGTCCGTACACAAAGATCTGGCTGCGAGCGATGTCCACTCTGTTCCAGGCCAGAGCCAAACTCAGCTGATCAGACGCCGACGCGTTCGTACCTGAAACACACCAGGTGTCCATCACACGCTCGTCACACATGAACACAGGAACATCAACCAGTCTGACAGAGTCTGAAGCAGATTATATTTTTTAACTGATGTTTTTGTCCTGTCACAGTCAGCTGAGGTGACCCTGGTGACCTACCTACCTGTCAGCAGGCCGCTGTTTAATTCTAATCTGTCATAAAAATCCATAAAGGAGGAGACTGCCTCACATATTCTTATTCATCATGTCGTCAGTGTGTAAAGGCCAAAAAAGTAAATCAAGCTGCAGAAAGTCTGTTACTGAGAGAAAACAAGAAAATTACGTTTTAAAATATGTTTGGATTTAATTCAAGTGACATTCATATGACGTGTGTCATTTTTATGAGTTTATGTTGTTGACTTATTAGACTCAGTAGTGAACTGGCTGCTTTTAAAACTACAGGCTGTCAGATTGTCACCTCTGAGCTACAGAGGGATGTGAGGAGGCTAGATGGTTAGCATGCTAACTTCAGTGGACATTGTAATGCGAGTTCAGTGTTTTAAATTGTGGTCACATGTTACAGACTGCTCCTTTAAACTGAAGGTGTGTCGTTACCTTTGAGCAGAGCGGTCAGAATGGACATCTCAATGTCTTGCTGTCCTTCTGAGCCCATCCTGAACACTGTGATCTAAACACACAGCACACAACACTGTCATCTACACACATTATCAAATGAACACAGTAAGACAAAGACAGCGAGTCCTCCCATGAAGCGCCTGGTGATGAGCTGCTGCCTCAGACTTGATTCATTCTGCAACGTAACAAAATCCAGGTGTAATTATTTGAATTCACGTGTTTCTCGTTCATGTTCACATTCACACAGTTGCTGAAACAATTTGTGATATTTTCAAACACTTTAATCAGCAGCTTTGAGTTAAATGGGAACAACTGAACTGTTAAATGTGCTGCTATGCTGATAAAACACGTCATGCATCAGACTGTATTCATGTTGTTACTGTACGTGAGTGTCAGCGTGTCTCTTGACTGACTGCACTGGATTCAGGTCTCCTGCTGCAGGTGTGCAGACTGACTCCTGATTAATGAGTGATAGCAGCTTTAGCCAATCAGAGCGTGACGACAGTCTTTAGTGACAGTTTCAGAGAGGTGTGGCCTGATGGCAGGTGAGTGTGTGTCTGTGTCTCAGTTCAGGGTCTGGATCCTCAGAAGGACCCGGCCTATGTGGTCTTTGGAGGCGAGTCCTTCAGAGACCTTGTTAACTTTGTCAGCTGTTGTTAAATGGGATGGTCCAGCCTCTGGAGCATTTCCTGGTTGCATCACCAGTTGTTTTACTCTTACGTCACGATTTCTGCCACTCAGGCAGAAAGTGACAATCTGCGCCACGTAATGTTTTTCTCCCATTTTCTCTCTTTCCTTCTTCTTTTTCATGCGCGCAAAGAATCTTGGGATATGTAACCCTAATCCTAACCCAACCAGGAAATGCTCCAGAGGCTAGACCGTCCCAACCTGACGAGGTTAACAAGGTCTCTGAAGGACTCGCCTTCGAAGACCACAAAGGTTGGGTCCTTAAGAGGATGCAGACCCTGAACGGAGACACAATAAATGTGTCACACACAGATGGTTCTGGTTCTGCCTTTGTTTGGACTTGTTCACAAGTCTCTGCTGTCCTTCTTCTTTCTGTTGGAGGGAAACAGTGAGAATCCTCCGACTGAGCTGAGCGACCATCACAAGTCATCCTCCTGCATCAGGGCTGGTCAGTGCAGAGCGTTGCTGCCTGTCAGCAGTGTGACGCTGCGGCTTTCTGATACCTGAGCCCCTCCACACCCCTTCACTCCTTCTCTTTACCTTCATCAGAGGCAGCAAAACAATAGGATTTCTCTTTAGTATCCCCTGAAAAGATGTTATTTTAGTTTTGAAAGTAAAATTAAAAAATGAATAAGCATTAAACATTTTCCTGCCAGGGTTAATGTGTGTGTGTGTGTGTGTGTGTGTGTGTGTGTGTGTGTGTTAACCTGCACCTCTTTAATCACTGTGAGTGAACTGATGTGAGGTTATGTAGATGTATGGCCACTCTGATGCTGCAGCTGTTGTCAGGACGAAACAGAGGATTGTGGGATTAAATAAATGATGGAGGCCACAGAACAATCTGCATTAAGTGGAGCAGTTTTGGGTCAAAGGGAAAACCTCCAGCATTATGTTAATGTGACAGTGAGTGGTGGTTATATTACCCAGGATTCCTAGTGTCTGTCAGAGGACAGAGGTTGAGGTCTGTGTTGGACTGTGTCTGTTATTGTCACCCATCAGTTCAGGTGAGCTGTGGCCGGTCACTGAGTGTCTGTCCAGGTTTTTAACCCTTCACTGCCTCACATGTGTTAGTATTTCACTTAAATCAGTCTGCCTCCTCTTCTTTGGTTAGACAATCATTGAATCTGTATCTTTGAGTTAAATCTGTGATGCAGAGACACAAAGAACAGGATGAGATCTGCTCATATGTTCATTATAATCTCTGTAAATATGATTAAATACAAACTGGTTCTGCAGTGAAAGTGATCTGTTCCAACCGTCAGATCTGATTCAGGTCAGAAACAGTCAGACTGACCTGAGACTGTGAGTCAGGATGTGTCTCTTCAGTCACTGACAGAAATACAGATAAATGTTCCCCGTGAAGATAATCCAGATTATATTTGTGATGACGACTGAAACAATCATAGTAATAAATAAATGCCTTTCTGCTTAATGACGATAAGTCTGATAATAATGACATACAGCAGCTGATGGATGAACGATGAGCTGAAGACCATGTGACCTCAGGGACCTACCAGCGCTCTCTTCTTCATGCACTCTGTCACCATGAGGAGGATCTGCTGCGCCTGGCTGCGGCTGTAGTTGAAGGTTTTCTGGATGGTGACCAGCAGCTGATCTTTGACGCCGTCACCCAGCGACCTGCAGGAGAAACACCAGACAGTCACGTCAGCTCTCCAGGTGGACGACAGGATGCCATGTCCAGTGGCCACATTATCGGGACAGATGGTTAAACTGACACACATTAGAAACATTTAGTCTTGAGCCTGAAACACACTGATGATCTCGGTCCAGTCCCTTTAAAGCTCCAGAGCCACAGCTGCTCTGAGAGCCACAGGTGGAAACTATTTAAAGGTCCTCCCTGAGCCTGCCAACTCCCAGAATGAGGAAAACAAGTGATTCCCTCATGGTCTCTGCAGCCCACCCACTGGTAACACGGCGCTCCTACAGGCTGTTTAGATTCTGCTCCTATTGTTACGTAACTAAAGGAGTCATTATCATAGGCCGGCCTCCTCTGAGCGGTGATAGGAGATATCTGAGAGGGGGGCGTTCATCCTCAAGGTGAAGTTCGGTGTGTCCAGCAGAGAGACAGCAGTATTTCACAATCTCCTCGCTCAGAATTAGACACGCAAATTGTTGGTTGTATAAATCAACATCAGTGCCTATATTCTGTCCCAGCTACAGAACAACAGAAGAGACAGTGGTTGCGTTTAAATTTTAACAACAACATGGCAGCTGCGGTTCATGTTAGCTTGTGTGTGTGCTAACCTCTTCACATGCTTCAGTAACGAGGGTCAGTACAAAGCCGGCTTTGCCTCGAAACTGAACCTTCTTAAAGGATCAGTTCCGACCATAACCGGACCCAGCAGCTGCATCCAAGCCACAGGTAAGTGTCACCACGCTTTGATAGTATTTATAGTTGCCTACGAGTATGGTGAAGTCAGCTGGAAATCGGCTAACTTAACTAGTTGCTTCGGTCCTCTATGCAATGGCGTTTGAGGCGAGTTTAATGTTAATAATATTACGATGGAGCTGGTTGTCACAGTAAAAAGTCTGGAAACGTGCAGACTGGAGACAGAGACGATGTGAACAGTGTCCAAGAGTTTGGAGACTGTGTTGGAGACAAACACAGCTTTCGCTAGCTGTTAGCCATTAGCTTCATGGCAGTAACTGTAACAACACATAGAACAAACTAACATTATTCATACACACTAACCATTCTGAAACGTCCTGCTGCAGCCACAGAGTCTGTATTTCTTCAGGAGTCTCTCCTTCTGGGTCCCATTCTGGGTCAAACTGGTTCGGTTGAACGAAAGCGTCTCCATGAGCCATAGCGATACATCCACCATAATATTAGTGCATGCTAACGCTAGCGTAAGAGGCATAGTCTCCTGAGAGGGGCATGTAGCAGGCAAATAGGTGTTGACAGACGGAGCTCATTAGCATTTAAAAGTGCAGACACAGAAACAGCTGCTCTCAGTAGAGCGACTTTAAGACAGCTGAAGTTCAGGACCACAGACGGGTTTGGGGCGATGCATATCGAATACAGGGTTGTTGGACCTCTGACAGCTGTGTGAAAATGATGAACAACAGTATAATATGGGACCTTTAATCATTAAGGTGTGTTACAGTGCTGAGGCTGGCAGAGGTCAGCCCGTCATAGCCTGACATCACAGGCTGCTCTGATTGGTCCTGAGAGCACAATGAAGCTGCTTGCTCAGCTTTGTTTACATGGGAACCAGAGCAGTCTAGAACCAGGTGATCTGTGTCCAGTGTTTCTGAGTGTTTCTCACCCGTCGTCCTCACAGTATCTGTGCGCGAAGGAGATGATGTCAGAGGCTCGGCCGCTGCCATCGCAGACGACCACAGGGACCGGAGGCTCCTCCCTGAGACTCTCCAACACGATGGAGATGACGTTGGGACCGCCCTCCAGGATCAGACACACTGCGGGGACACCCTGACCTAGACCTGACACGCGCACACACACACACACACACACACACACACACACACACACACACGAGTGTGAGTGACCAGTCACATGATCGGTCACAGGATTGGTCACGTGGGCACAGCAGGACGGACTCGGAGACGAGTTCACAGTGATGGAACGTTGAAGTGTGTCTCTGTCTCGTCAATGATTAGCTGGCAGGTTGGTCCAATCAGAACAGATGAAACCAGAGGAATCTGACTGTGTGGTACTGTGGGTGGATTGCCCCTTTAAACACTGTATGCTCTGAGGGCAGCTGTGATTGGGTGTGTCAGCAGGTCACCTGTCCCGGGTGTGTGACTCACGTGTATTGATCTTCTGCAAGGCGATGTGTTTCTCCAGTTGCCGCCGTAGTCTGACCTCGGCGCCATACTTCCCACTGGTCCCGTTGTCGGACAGAATGAAGTGGGAGTGGCTACTGTTCAGCACTGACAGCTTACTGAGCGGGTTGGACATGGTCTGATAGGACCGAGTCACCTGGAACAGACACATGATTGGTCTAGTTAGAGGTGGCAGAAGTCACAGCTGAGTCTCAGCTATTTCTGGTGTCACTGGGCCTGTTTTCCCTGGACCTCTTGTGTTTGCTGGGTTAGGGTTAGGGTTAGGGTTTTGTTGCAGGTTGTCAGCAGACAGTTAGACTGGGTGTGCAGATTTATATTTTACACCTGGTTCGGTCTGGTTCAGTTTGGTCATGGTTATGTCTGGTTCAGTCTGTTTCTGTCCAGTTGGGCCTTGTTTCAATCCAGTTTGGTCTGGTTCAGCCCAATATGGTTAGTTTTTTCTTACGTCTCTCCCAATGAGGTCTTCTTTGTTCTCGATGATGCCCCACGGTGCAATACCGATGGCACACACTTTTCCTCTGGATTTTGACGAATGATCTTTGAGAGCGTCTCCAACATGGCGGATCACTCCTGGAACACAGGAGACAATCAGGGAATATGAAGATAATATTTATTGTCAGTGTTGGGTTAGTGTTCTGGTGAGGAACATGTTCTGATAGCTGATTAAAGAGCATGCAGAAACATGTTTTACTTAAAAATATCCCTCAGACTGCAGTTATCATTTAACTTCGTAGCTTGGTTAGCTGCTATTGTTTGATTTGTTGAGAACTTCATTACTGATTCTGAATCAGTGACTTACTGATGACACCATTGATCGATATGTCTTTACACTGTAGAGTAGAAGATCTCTGAGCTGATATGGACTCTGTGACAACAAGCTCCACCTGCTCCACCTGACGTGTGTGTGTGTGTGTGTGTGTGTCGTACCGGTGCTGACCCCTCCGGTGAAGATCCAGGCTCCGGTGGTCACAGCTGCTTTGATCAGTCCTTTCCCAAAAACCTGCTTCAGTTTGGGAGGAAGGTCAAAGTTCTGCAGCCCTCCGTGGACGGAGATGAGCAGCGTGGGCAGCTCCAACTGCCAGTCCTTCACCATCAGGTGGAGCAGGTGGTCCGGTTTGGAGTCATAGGAAACCCGGATGTACTGCAGGAGGAGGAGGAGCAGGAGGAGGAGGAAAAGCTGTTATTGATCCACTGGTGCAGCAACAGAAGTTAACATGTTATCTAAAGCCGTTGAAGCACCATGGCCTTGTTTATGTGTCCTCCTCCCTGGAACTCGATGACTCCGTAGGAGTCGGTCGGGGAGGTGTGGGTGTGTCTCAGGGGGCTCCATCTCTCTGTAGGTTGGACCTCCAGCTGAACCAGAGGAGCCCCCTCCTCTTTGGGCCCTGGAGGGACAGAGGTGTGCTGCGTCACCAGCTGACCACAGCTGCACCTGAACAACAACAGAGACTCTGTTATCAGGCAGCACAGCCGACAGGAAACAACCTGCAGACTCACTCTTTACACAGCACCTCCATCTTTATCATTTCATCTGTATGACTTTCTGCGAGACTTCTGGAGCAGAGCGAAGTGATTGTCAAAGGGTTTGTTGGACAGTTTAGGACTGTGAATCAGTGCAGGTGAGTTTTTACCTGCTGGGGTCTTTGCTGAGAATAATCTGGAAACATTCTCTCTTCTGGAAAGTTCTCTCGATCCACGCTCTCTGCGTCTGAGGAGAACAGGAAGTAAACATCAGGGCACGCTTTGGGAATAAAACTAAAACCATCTGGGGCTTTGATACAGTGAATCATTAGAGCTGAGTCTCCATTTATAACTGGTGGGACTGAAACGTGAACCTAATGTTTGGTGAATGAATCTCAGTTGTGTCTGACTTAACAACATCTCAGATCTGGAGATCAACTCAACGTCCAATCAGATCTCTTACCAAAGACAATCATGCTTCATATAGTTTCCTGCTGTTTGTCCAAACTCTGTTCAAACTCTAACAACTTTACTCTGAATCATAGCAGAGATCACAAAGTTTGTGTCAGGCAGTCAACTGTGCCGAGCATTTGTTTTGTCGCTGTGCTCGGTGTTGATAAAGTTTGAGTTGAATGTGCTCACATGTGAAGCTCGTGTTTCTGAGTGAATGAAACAGATTACCAGGTCAGAGGATTATCAGGTTTAAAATGAGATTAATGATGTTCACCAACAAAACCAGCTCTGACATCACACACACAGGAAGTGGACCTGCAGCTGAACCAGTAGAACCAGTGGAACCAGTAGAAATAGTGGAACCAGAGGAACCAGTAGAAATAGTGGAACCAGTATAAAAGTCAAACCAGTAGAACCAGTAGAAGATGTAGAACCAGTGGCTGCTGTGTTGTTCACATTTACCAATTAAACTAAGCCGTGAGCAGTCAGGTTCCCCTGAGCTCTGAACTGGGACACTGAGACATCAGGACACTGAGACATCAGGACACTGAGACATCAGGACACTGAGACATCAGGCCACAAGGTTTCACATCCAGAACCAGTAGCTGGTGTGAACATGCAAACACACCTCAGTGTGCTGAAAAACACTCATTCTGATTGAAGAATGAGAACATCAGACAATCATATAAGCAGCAGCAGAGCTCCGCCCCCAGAGGAGCTGAGTAAATCAAACTGTGACAGATGTCAGAGGACAGAAAAACTGAAAATAAACCCTGACTGACTGTTTGTTGAGTGACTGTGAGCTGAGTGGTTGATGGAAATAAACAGCAGGTGGAGCTAGTTGATTTCATTAAGCCATAGAAGAAGACTGAGTCAATGTGAGGAAGACCACAGTCTCCTCTTCATTGCTCCACACTGAGAATGTTTGCAGTGAGTCACAGAGAGGTCACATGACTCATGACATTATCAGTCATTCATCAGTTTGAACATCTTTTACAAAAACACTTTTTACACCTTAACATTTATTGAATGCTTTTGATTGAGACAAGAACAGCTGAATGTGTTTCACAAACTGTCTTCTCAGACTCCATCTTTTTATGGAAATCTTCATCTGAAGTTTCGCTGAATGATGTGTCTCTCTGTCATAGTTATAAATAAAGCTGTGTGAGTTTGAATGTTGTCTGTCTCACCTTCTGTGATCCAGAGGATGCGCTGCGTTTGATGGACGAGCGTTTGAACGATCCGTTGGTTCCTCTCCTCCCTCTGCTGTCCATGTTGTCCACATTCAGCTGTCCTCCACCTTCATCCTCCTCTGTCAGCCTCTGTCCTCCTGTCTGCTTCTCTGTCCTCCTGTCTCCTCCTGTCTTCTTCTCTGTCCAACTCTGTCCTCCTCTGTGTTCTTGTTTTTTAATGTCTTCTCTAACTTACTTTCTACACCTGACTTCTGTCTCCTTGTCTCTCCACATGTGTCGTCTCCTCTGTTTCTTGTCTCTTTTTCTCTCTCCCCCTGTTGTCTCCTCCTTGTCTCCTCTGTCTTGTCCCTTTATCCTCCTGTCAGTTCTGTCCTCTGCACTGTGAAGCGTTCAGTAGTCTGTGGTGGGCAGTGACAGGCGGAGACCCTGTGTAATCAGGATTAGTGGACGGGGGACGGGTGGTGCTCTGTGATGGATGGAGATTTAATAAATAAATGGTGATTGAAGGTAAATCTACTTTGAAGGAATTTACATACACACACGCACACATACACAATACACACACACACACACACACACACACACACACACACACACACACACACAGTGTTTATTAGATTTAAATAAAATCAACTGAGACAGAATGTGTATATTATAGTTTGTATATATAATACATAAACTATATATATGTATTTTTATACACACACACACCTACATATATACTGAACATACTGTGTATAGATAGGCTCGTTGTTGAGCTCCTCAAACCATCCTGAACCATTTCTGCTTCGTGGCTCATTATCCTGCTGAAAGAGGCCACAGCCATCTGGGAAAACTGTTTCCATGAAAGAGTGTTCATGTTCTGCAACACTGCTGAGGTAGGTGGTTCGTGTCAGAGTCACATCCATGGATGGCAGGACCTGAGGTTCCCCAGCAGAACTTTGCCCAAAGCATCACTCTGTCTCTGCTGGCTTGCCTTCTTCCCATAGTGCCTCCTGGTGCCATGAGTTCCCCAGGTTAGCAACGCACACGCACCTGGCCATCCAGGTGAAGTAAAAGAAAACATGATTCATTGGACCAGGCCAGCTTCTTCCATTGCTCTGTGGTCCAGTTCTGTTTGATGCTCACATTGTTGATGCTTTCGGTGGTGGACAGGGGTCAGCACGAGCACCCCTACTGGTCTGCAGCCCCATACACAACAAAACTGTGATGCACTGTATATTCTGACACCTTTCCATCAGAACCAGCATTAAGTTCTTCAGGAATCTGAGCAACAGTAGCTTGTCTGTTGGATTGGACCACATGGGCCGGCCTTCGCCCCCCATGTGCATCAATGACCCTGTTGATGATTCACCCCTGTTCCCTCCTCGGACCACTTTGATAGGTGCTGACCACAGCAGACCAGGAACACCCACACAAGAGCTGCAGTTCTGGAGATGTTCTCACCCAGTCCTCTAGCATCACAATTTGGCCTTTATCAAACTCGCCTACGCTGGCCCCTTTTCCTGCTTCTAACATGTCCACCAGCTGCCTGATATATCCCACTAACAGGTGCAATGATGAAGAGATAGTCAGTGTTATTTCACCTCACCTGTCACTGGTCATAATGTGATGCCTGATGGGTGAATGCTTATAGTGTTCTGCACACTGAGGACCTGACAGTGAATATGTAGTATATTTATCATTAAACACTGTGTCCAGATAATGATGTCCTCCAGAGACTCTGCTCGTTTTTATTTGATCTCACCTTGATCCTTTGATTGGCCTCCTCTCCTTTAGCACTGAACCTCTCTGTCCTGGAGTTCAGCTTCAGCTTCAGCCTCGGCTTCCAGTCTGTGGTCTGTCCGGCGAAGACGGATGGAGGTCCAGAGGGGACAGATGTCCCTCACAGACTCAGTGTGACTAATCGGATCAGACAGACGTGTCTTTGCTCTGTGATGAGTGGCAGTGAAATGTTTTGTGTGTTATTGGCTTCTACTAGAAGGTCTGAACACAACACAACTTCAGCTGGCTGCAGTGACATACAGGCGTGCTCCAGGTGTTACACTGTGACAGCACCACTGGGTCAAGTCGGAGTCCTGAATTGAACTTCCTGTTGAAGTCTGTGTGGAGTTTAGACTTTACTTTGGCTCCATCTGGTGGTCATGTGAAGACTGGCAGCGGATTCTGATGAACAGTGTCTAAACACGAGTGTCTACAGTAGAACTACACTCATGATCACAGGACACACAACACTTACTACAACACACTTACACTCACTTACTTACAACACTTACTACACACAACACACACACCTATATATTCACACCTGCTGGCACTCAGATCACACCTGCTGGCACTGGGATTCAAACAGGTTCTGATGTCATTTCATGTTTAATTCACAAAGAATCTTCACATCAAATATCGTACAGATTCAGAAGGACCAGTCTGAATCCATCGGAGAAATTTTTACATATCAATAAATGAAACAGATAAATATTTGGTGACAACTAAACTGAACAAAGATTCTCTGAAGAAGCTCTGTAAAATAATTGATTACATGTGTAAACCCAATAACATGATCATAAATATTTGTTTGCTGCTTGAAGTGTCCGACAGCTCTGACTACAAAAGTTCCTGAAGTGAATGACAAAAATGTAGTATGTCAATTTAAAACTCAGTTGTTGTAACTATTTTTATTTCACTGTTTTTAATTACACAGTTGTTTTAACATTATCATTTATCCTGCAAACATTATCTAACTGGATACTCAGCACTTATCATTGCATGTTTAGATATGTTTGGATCTAACCACACTAACATCAGCATCAGCTTTCTCAGGATGTTTCCAGACAATGTACAGAGAGTCAGAAGGCACATTTCACCTCATGAGAACATGAGGGACGAAAGTAAAACCTGATATATTTGGTTCATCTCTGGCTGAAGACATACAACATCATAAAACACGTAAACCTATTTAAAATAAAGTAACGTCTGCTCACATGCACAGCACAGAACCAGTTTTCTCCTCAGCTGAAGGATCAGTCAGTGTTTGTTCATGGAGAAACACTCTGGTTTTTAAAGCACGAAATGTTTCATGTGAGGTCTAAAGTGTGACGTTCCTGCAGACCTCTTCAGAGGATAAAAAAGATTTAAAACAAAAATTGAATCTTTACCAAACTGAAACTGATGAATGTTTGATTGAACTGTCCTATCCTGAAGGTGTCCTGAGGCTTTTTGTTCACTCAGTCATTTTCTGTTCTTCTACAACCTGATAAGTGCAGCCTGTCTACAGCAGCCAATCACAAGCCTTCCTGGTGTCCTGTGACCTAAATGCTGCTGTGCACCTCCTCCATCAGATTCTGACCAGACACATCCCATCATTTCCATCCTTCATATGGCGATGGTGGAGTGCGTGGTGGAGAAGTTCTCCATGCGGAAACGAACCACCTCGCTGTTGGGTGGCGGCCGGTACAGGAAGTGGCAGGTGAAGACCTGGTGACAGGCCTTACGAAAATTCTCAGACAGGAAGGCGTAGAGGATGGGGTTAACGCAGGAGTTCCCATAAGACAGGCAGTGTGCGACGATGCGGAAGGCGAAGGAAGCATCATTCAGGGGGAAGGTCCCAAACTCCACCCACATGGCGATGATGTGATGAGGCATCCAGCAGACGGTGAATGCAGCGACGAGCAGGAGAACCGTCTGAGCCGTCTGCAGGAGAACACAGAGAACATCAGCCTGAATCGGTACGACGTTGTGTTCAAAGACCAGCTTTAAGGTCAAGATTGTTCCTTTATTGATCTCCCATGGGAGAAATATGAAAGTAACACAGCAGTACAGAGGGAAACAAGTAGCAGCACAAGAGTAAGCCTAAAAAAATAGAGACAATAATAGAGAGATATTGGATAGATAGATTGGATAGAAAGAAAGAAAGAAAGAAAGAAAGAAAGAAAGAAAGAAAGAAAGAAAGAAAGAAAGAAAGAAAGAATACATTCAAAATTTAAATAAAAAAATACAATAAAAAAGACTATTACAATAAAGCTAAATATACTGTATACATACTAAAGTTCTGAACATTCCCCAAATACACCAGAAACATCATGACTCCCCAATCACTGCAGGATTTGAACCAGCAACCTTCTTATCACTAGTCCACCAGCTCTACCCACTGAGCTAAAATTGCTCTTACATCATAAAAATGTTCTCATTTCATGAAAATGTTCTCAGACTCCTCCTCTGTAGCAAAAAGAGAGTTTTGTCCCCCTCAATAAGTTTTATTAGTGAAAACATATAATGTGAATGTACATAAAAACACTGGCACTAATTAAAGATGCAGAACAATTGTTATTCTTTCAGCAGTGCCCCCCCCACATACATATGCCTCACAGTGGTTTGGTCCACTGTCAATCAACCTGAACCTCACACACCAATCTCTGTGTAACTTAAAAGAAAAGTGTTTTAGGTTTAAGAACAAAAAACATTTGGTTTGAGTTAGAAATACAAATAAAATTGTTTCTTATTCCAGTGGCAACAAACACCTGGTTTTGTACCCACAAATGACACTAGAATATTCCAGCTTGTCCTTAGAAATATTCAGGGTGTCCCCTTAGGAATTGCTCTTGGGAATGTCTTCTGTTTATTGTCCCACCAGCAGTGAAGTGAAGTGAAATATCCGCCCTGGCCTGTCACAGACACACAGATCCAGAAATCCTCCAGATTCTTGTGTGAATGTGTCAGACTGCAGGTGGGTCAGTGATGGATGATGAGAAAAGAATCAGAGCTTTATGAAGCAAACAGAGGAGGAGGACAGAGGGGGAAAGACTGTCTGTCCACTTCATATGGACAAACTGAGACACTGACAACAGAACTGATGTTCAGGGACTAAAATAAAATGTTCCAGCTCTCGGGATCGTCTCAACTTCAGCAGACCAACTTTGACACTTTTTGTTTCACTTGCTTTTTGTGAAACCGCTGGATATTATAAGGTTTTGGGCCTTGCATTACATTAAAAAGGAGATTTAGGTTCAATTTGAGTATCAATAATAATGAATGATTATCAGGGATAATTATTAATCATAATAAATAATATGATCCAATTAATATTAGATCACCTCTTATACAAAAGTACTAAACTGTTTATAACTCTGATTAATAATTAACTTAATAACTACAACCAAATGTACCATAAAGGCTCTAATGGTTGAAGGATTTTGGAGTGTATGTAGTTTGTTGACAGTGTAGAGGTTGGCAACATTCACTCTTGTACAACACTAAATAGACAGCAAGAAGGTTCAAGAGTGTTTTATTAAACACAAAGATGAAAACATACAATCTAACTAACGTGTGTGCTAGTGTGCGTGCAGAGACTCTGAGTCTGTGTGAAGACTAATTTCGAATTAGCCGTCTAAGAAAGCAAACTACCTATAACTGACCTGAGGTCACACAGAACAGTGGACAAACACCAGTTTAAAGTCCTGTGCTTAGCTGGGCTATGCTATGCTATCTCAGCCCAGTTCAGCATTACCAGTCTTTGAAGAAAAGGTGCTGGTGGCTGCAGGAGAAGGTTTGAACTCCAGTGTTGAACAAGCTGTACTTGCTGTGAAGGTCTGATGAAAGTCAGCAGAGGAGGAAACAGTTCGCTTCTTTCCTCTGCAGGATAGCAGCTCGGTGCTAACATGCTTGATGTTCCTCAGATTGTGAAGTTAGCTGGTCAGCTTTGTGTTGCAGCTGCTGGTGATAGCTGATCTGGAATATTTCGTGTTGCTGCAGTGAGGAGAAGTTCTTTGGGCCGCTGCAGATACAGCTTTCAGCTCTCCACAGCTCGTTAGGCCCAGAAGAAGAGATCATGAGAGCAGGCAGGCACGTGGAAGGAGGTGGAGAGGAGAGCTTGAAGATCAGAAGTTGAAGGAGTAGAGGACGTCAAGTGAGAGAGGAGGAACAGTCAAGGCTCTGGAGTTTTGACTACCTGGTCAGAGGGGGGCTGTCACTGACCAGTAGTAGCTCAAACCTGGATGTTGCACCTAGATGTGAAGAATGGGGAATTCTGTGACATTGAGTTCAGTTCAGAGTCCATTTAAAAATCCACAATGAACGACTTCATCTGTGGATCCCAACAAAGGAGACATCAGGACATTTTCCAGTTGATTTCGTGGACACAGAATCAGGTATTTTAAGATGAAACATTAGGTTTTCCTCAAAAGGAGATGTCTGTGTTTGAACCTAACCTGACCATCAGCACAGTGACATAACAACATGAAACAGAAAACTTAACATTCGAAAACTTAGTTTGAACAGATGGAAGCATTTTATTGGGCTGACATGAACATGTCATCACCTTTAATTTGATATGTTGAATGTCACCTCATGAATCTCACGTTAATATTTCTGGTGTCAACACATAAATGCTGCAGGTACAATTCAAATATCATAAAGTCTCAGGTCCTGCTATCAGTCATTTTATATGACTTCATGTGTTTTATGTGATTCAGCTGCTTGATAAAGAAGTCAACACACCGTGAAGACCTTTCTCATGATTTACTGTCAGCAGGAAAACTAATAACTGACAGGTTATTACACACATTTCCTCGTCATGTTGATTAAAACAGGTCACATTCTGTTTCTCTATAACATATTTGCTGCTGCAGAAATCAAACACTGTCATAAATGTATTAAAGTTAAATAAATATAAAGATGAATATCTGATGTTGTCTACAATATGCAAGTGTGCGGTTGTTTGCATAGAGTGTTTCTGCTGTGAATGAACTTGAATCAGTCAGAGTCTGAGGGAATCTTGTCTATTCTTAGTCCTGCTGTCTAAATATTTACCCAGCAGCCTTTGTTCCTACTGTAAACTGATCTGTGATCTGCTGCTCAGAACGTCTGTTCACTGTCTCCAGTCAACCTCGGTGGCCTCCCAACGTCTCTCTGATCCTGTGATGTTGGACAGATTTCACCTGTCAGAGTAGCAAGAAGGAATATTACACCTCCCTTTTAGATAGAAAAGGCGGCACATTTGCAGCAAGGTAAAGGCTGCAATGTGCCGCCTTGTCTATCTAAAAGGTGGGTGTAATATTCCTTCTTTTCCAAAAAGCTGCCACTTGGCCGTCTCTGGGGTAGGCATAAACAATCAGTTAACCAGTGAAGCAGGTCGAATTTGTCTTCAAAATAAGAGCTTTACATTGCACCCCTTTGGAGTTTAGAACTGGGTTCTTAGCCGGGGGCTTTTAATTTGAAAGTAGTGACCGTTAGTGGCTTTCTGCTACAACAACAAGCGAAGACAGCTACAGAGACCGAGGAGATGCTGAATCTTTTGGATCTCAGCAGCTGTCCAGTTACTCATCTTGACATCCGCGGATGAAGTGATGGACTGATTGCTGTTATCAGCTGTTTCCTGGTTATAAAACTCCCTGGCTGTGGGTCGCACAACAGTGCAGGTCATCGACACCTCCGCCCTCCTCATGCAGGGGCCGGCACATTGACATTGACTCGTTTTTACATACCAATGGAGGCAGAAAAAAGTATTCCCTCTGAGATGGCAAATTGGCGGACCAAAACAGACCCCCAATATATACTGCCTTCTGTCTAAATCCATGGACCTAGCCGCAAAAAAGACACCAAATTGGCTAGTGGTGATGAACCGCTGATGAATGAAGCTGCTCTGTAGTCTGGTGGTATGGCAGCAGATGCTTCTGTATCTGTCATCAGGTGCAGCAGATGCTTCTGTATCTGCTGTCAGATGCTTCTGTATCTGTCGTCAGACAGCAGCAGATGCTTCCGTATCTGTTGACAGGTGCAGCAGATGTTTCTGTATCTGTTGTCAGATGGCAGCAGATGCTTCTGTATCTGTTGACAGGTGCAGCAGATGTTTCTGTATCTGGCATCAGGTGCAGCAGATGCTTCTGTATCTGTCGTCAGACAGCAGCAGATGCTTCTGTATCTGTCGTCAGACAGCAGCAGATGCCTCTGTATCTGTCGTCAAGTGCAGCAGATGTTTCTGTATCTGTTGTCAGATGCTTTTGTGTCTGTCGTCAGGTGCAGCAGATGCTTCTGTATCTGTTGTCAGATGCTTTTGTATCTGTTGTCAGGTGCAGCAGATGCTTCTGTATCTGTTGTCAGATGCTTTTGTATCTCGTCAGGTGCAGCAGATGCTTCTGTATCTGTTGTCAGATGCTTTTGTATCTGTCAATAGGTGCAGCAGATGCTTCTGTATATGTTGTCAGATGCTTTTGTATCTGTCGTCAGGTGCAGCAGATGCTTCTGTATCTGTTGTCAGATGCTTTTGCATCTCGTCAGGTGCAGCAGATGCTTCTGTATCTGTTGTCAGATGCTTTTGTATCTGTCGTCAGGTGCAGCAGATGTTTCTGTATCTGTTGTCAGATGCTTTTGTATCTGTCGTCAGGTGCAGCAGATGCTTCTGTATCTGTTGTCAGATGCTTTTGTATCTCGTCGGGTGCAGCAGATGCTTCTGTATCTGTTGTCAGATGCTTTTGTATCTGTCGATAGGTGCAGCAGATGCTTCTGTATCTGTTGTCAGATGCTTTTGTATCTGTCGCCAGGTGCAGCAGATGCTTCTGTATCTGTTGTCAGATGCTTTTGTATCTGTCGTCAGGTGCAGCAGATGCTTCTGTATCTGTTGTCAGATGCTTTTGTATCTCGTCAAGTGCAGCAAATGCTTCTGTATCTGTTGCTGTGATGAGCCGTGACAGTTAGTGATGTTTCCAGTCAGGATTATCTCTGTTGCTGCTCAGTAAAAGCTAAAGTTTCTGTTGGTGTTGGGACCTTTTCTGTGCTTTTATAACCAGGGTGGAGATGTGTGGTGATGTGAGTGGCTCTCAGTGATGTTGATGTAACAAACAAAAGCACATTGGATTCAAAGGAAGTTACATCTTTGAATATTTGCACAGTGAGACAGAAGAAGACGAAGAAGAAACAGACTGCAGAGCTGGTAACTTCCTGTCCCTCTCTCAGGATACAGTCAGCTTTCAGAATGAAACATCGTCATCATCATCATTAACTGTGCTAATGGTCCCACATATGATGGCTAATGTTCTTCATCAGAGTGAATGCTGACTGCTGATTAGCTGTGAAGGGTGTGGATGTTTCCTGTGAGCAGCAACTGTTTTTATCAATAACTCCATCAATCAACCAATCAGCAGGAGAGTCCACACCCTCAGACAGCCAGAGACAGAAAGTAGAGCCACACTCAAGTTTAAGTCAAATTGAACACACAGTTTTATGAGAAGGAGGAAGGGGGGGAGGAGGAGGGGGAAGAACTGTACCTTTCTCTTGGAGCGCTCAGACTTTTTGGAAATGTTCTTCATCTTTTTATGCAGATGAAATAAAACCTGAGGGAAACACAAACAGTGACAGAGAATCAATTACTGAGCTCATCACTAAACAGGAAGTCCGTCAATACAAAATGTTTGAATCCACTTGAACTGAACAGTTAGAGACATTAAGACAGGAAGTGTGCCTGCATATTAAGAGCAAGGACACACAGCTGATTGCAGACTTTTAACTAATATCCTGAATAAAGTAATTAATAAATACTATTTTAGATTTGTTAACAGCGTCAGTGCAGATTAAAAATCTGTACATGGTCCATCTGTTAGTCAACAGCAGGGTCTGAACAGATGTTGGAACATAACTGACAACAGAAGAACAAAAACACGACGGTGTGTTTCAGATCAGTCGGTCGACTGAGAAAAAAAACGAAGAATCACCTGTTAGAGCCCACACCTGCTTAATCAAAATCAATCAGGAAAAATCCTGCTGAAACACTGAATACTGAATTATGAAACTACTGATATCTGGTGGTTCTTGAATGATTAAAATATGTATTTATTGTCAATGTAAAGTCAAATCATTGTTGGATCTGAAAAGAGTGTATTGATTTGTCACATTATCTATGTGTTTTAGAGCTGAAACGATTGATCAGTAAATATATTTTTCCTAAAATGAAAATGATTGAGGAACTATTTTAATGATCAGTGAAACGGTTCCAGCTGTAAACTGTCTGATGTGTCGGTGAACTGAACTGCTCCTTACTAACACATACATCATCAATAAGAACTGAAATGAGTGAATTTGTTTTGTTTTGTTTCGTTTTCTTTCCGCTTAGAATTATTATTACCAAGTATTTATTGAACTAATAGGTCAACTTTAGTCGTCCACATGAAAAAAGTCTCTGAACCAAATCAGTTCTCTTCTGACCATTTGTCTCATGTTCAGTGAGGACTGTTGCCATAGAGATGAGCTGAGCAGATCAATTAACATAAAAATATTTCTCATTAAACTCTGGTAGGTGTTGTACAAGTGAGGACATTTAGATGGTTTCCGCTCTGCAACTGTTCAACCACTTCATGTGGTATTCTGAAAAATCCCAGCAGCACTTTGTCACTCTGTGTCCGGAGTGACCCAGTTCAGTCTGCGCCCTCTACGGCTGACTTTTATTTTATTTTGAAACTTCCCCTTGGTGTTCACCCCGTGTCGTCTGCGCGCTTGGCGTCAGTTTTACGCACAGTTTTATGAGCATCAGGACTTCGTGCGCGCACTTTGGCCCCTGTGTCGTTATTAATCATGTTTTACAGCAGGGGCAGTCAAACATTATCCTGTTAAATGAGCGCCTTTTTGAACTGACCCTGGTGTAGCAGCAGCTGATGAGCAGTAGCGGCAACAGGTACCCGAGTACCAGGACCGTCACCCTGTAGGCGCGTTTGGAGGCTCCGGACCACTGCTCCCAGCAGAAGGTGCTGTTGGGGGCGCTGGGGTGGCTGGTGAGGACCTGGTGCTGGGCCACCGGGACCGAACACAGCAGGGACAGTGTCCAGATGACGCACACCCCGGCCAGAGCGTTCCTGCGGCTCCGGAGGCACGGAGCGTTCCGGGAGCGCACCACGGCCACGTAGCGGTCCGCGGACATGGCCACGAGGGTGAAGATGCTGACCAGCATGCTGACGCTGGAGAAGAAGTGTCCGAACTTACAGAGGAAGGCTCCGAACACCCACTGCGGCAGCGAGTAGATGGTGGCGTGGAACGGGACGCAGAAGAGGAGGAAGAGGAGGTCCGCTGCGCTCAGGTTCAGGATGAAGATGTTGGTCGGGCTGCCGGGGCGCCTCACCCCTCCTCCCCCACCGCCCCCACTCACTCTCCCTCCGCCACTGTACCTCACCCTCCCGATCACCACCATCACCACAGAGTTCCCCACCACCCCCACTACGAATATCAGCCCGAACACCACTGGCACGACCACTGCCTCCGGCCCGGTCCCGTCGCCCTCCGCCGCCTTCTCGGACCGGTTCGTCTCCCGGAGGTCAGTCCAGGCAGATGACTCGTTTCCCGGCTGCAGCATGTTGGAGCTCTGCGTGTGGAGCTGGAGGTCAGAGCAGGTGGAGGAGCAGAGGACACACTGGCTCAATGACCGGGTCCATGATCCGGCTCCAACAGTCCACAGACTGCTGGAGACACGGCAAGTTAACGGAAACATGACGCACAGCTTCCTGTCGGCACATTTCACAATAAAACACATGTAATGAGAAAAACCAACAGGAAGCAGAAGATGAGATTATCTTCAATGAAATGATTTCAGCGTGACCGAAAACACAAACAAGATCAAAAAGTGTCATTACTGAACTGTCAGATCTTTATTGTTCTCACGTTACAGCACAAACAGACAAACTCCAGATAAGCGGCAGATCATGTATTCCACAAAACGATACTGATAGATCTAGTCGACCATGAACAGGACACACGAAAGTAATTGGAGTACAGGAAGGACAAATGTAAGATTTATTTCGTGGAATGTCAAGGGTTTGAAGGGGCCTGTAAAATGAGCTACAATATTTGCCAATCTTAAACTTAAAATGTGAAGTTGTTTTGCTGCAAAAAAAGAAAAAAGGTTAAAGACCACATCAGATTAAAAAATCTGTGGGTTGGCCAAATTTTTCATTCAAGTTTCAATTCCAGGTCACGTGGCGCAGCAATCATAATTCATAAAAAAAAAACACTCTTGCCACAAACATTATATCTGACCTACATGGCCGTATTATCGTTTCAGGGTCCCTCTATCACGATCTCAATCATGGTGGAATAGCCTATGTATTTAACAAAGGGGAGTAATACGCCTTTGTTAAAAACATAGGATATTCCACCATGATTGAATCCGACCATGCCCCAGTAATATTAGATCTTTCCTTTCCACTTAAATCCTCTGACCGGGCCCCATGGAGATTTGATACTGCATTACTGATAGTCGAAGGATTCTGCAAAATAATTTTAACAGCCATTGATAATTTCCTAGAAACCAACAACAACAATATCACCCCCTCCCTGCTCTGGCAGACTCTTAAAGTGGTAATAAAGGGGGATATTATCTATTTCACATCTAGGGTGAATAAAGCTAGGGAGCAAGAAGAAGAACAACTTCTCAGTTCAATATTTGACATACTCTCAATACTCGGCCTCTCCCACTCCGGAACACTATAAAAATAAGCTGGATCTTCAAACCAAATTTGACTTGTTATGGTCCGAAAAGACATAGCGTATATTACTGAAATCACAATGCTTTGTCTATGAACACAGTGAAAAGGCTGGTAGACTGCTAGCGCGTCAATTAAAATGTAAGTTTTCCGATCAACAGCTTACACAAATACAAAAAGAAAACGGGGCGCTTACTACAGACCCCCTCGAAATCAACAACACCTTTAAGGCATTTTATTCAAAACTCTATACCTTGGAAGCACCCAGTGATAATACCGATATGCAAAACTTTTTTACAAATTCAAACAGCCCTGTTACCAGTCCCACCCATAAAGCAGAACTAGAACTACACTCTCGACTAACAGACATTTCAAATTCGATTTTGGCGCAAGGCCCCGGGTCCCAATGGATATGCAATTAAAT
>JARJLU010015153.1:0-27716 GCA_030272975.1 Sparidentex hasta
ATGGAACAAGGAACAAGGAGCAAGGAGCAAGGAGCAAGGACATGAAACAACTAACACGCAAGACAGAATACAATGACTGGACAAGGAGTGAGGGGAAACACAGAGACTAAATACACAGACACTAATGACATGACGAGGCACAGGTGAGGAGAGAGGAGGAAGGAAACCAGGTGTGATAATGAGGGGGAGGAGCACAGAGGAACAGACCAGGAGGGAACAAGACAACAGACAGAGGGAGCCAGAGGGGAGAACTTAAAGGACACATGAGGGCATGGAAAATCAAAACATGAGACACAAGACATGGGGAAATCAAAACGTGACACAAGACATGGAAAAAGCAAAACATAACACAAGACATGGACAAAGCAAAACATAACACAAGACATGATACAGGAAATAAATCAAATAAAAGAAACCAAAAACCAGACACAAGAACAAAACAAAACAGAGTCATGACAAGACGCAGGTGCTCAGACAACCTGAGCTCCCCCGTCTGCAAGTGCCTTTACTAACCAGTGATCTAAGTTTTTGCTTTTAGCTTTTAGTGCAATAAATACCCTAAATAAACTCACGAAATGTCAAGAAAGGAAATAATCTAACATCTTCTTTCCTCACCAAACAGAGAACTACAATTGTTACAACTTTTCATAATCAAAGTGAAACTCACCAAAACAGTTTTTGTTTCTTTACACAAATACCTTCAGTTGGTCGAAATGAATCCTTATTTCACCGACTGATATATGAAATTATTCTGGCTCTACATGTTGTTCTTCACTCTCTGCTAAAGTCTGACTCTCTCTGTCTGTCCTCTGCCATTGCCATGCCTCCAGTGTCTGTGTGATCAGCCCCAGTCTGGTGTGTAGCCTACTAACACTCAGGCAGCTAAACCCAGTTGAGCTGAGGCCCGTTGCCTGTAGTGACTCTCCCTGTGATCTGGGGTTCTCTGTCCAGACAAACTTTAGCATGACTGGCTCCACAGCTAACTGACTCCTGAGCTAATTAGCTAATGCTAGCTGGCTACAGCCAAGGATAGCTGGCGAAGAGCAGCAGTTGCCTGGTACTCTGTTGATATGCTACCCCCCATGTTTTGAGGAGGACCTAAGTTTGTATTTTGTCTGGGTTTGAACAATTATACTTTTAAGTGCATATGTGTTAGACTAATGTGGATCAATGGTGTCTGGCTGATTTACTAAATAAGGTCAGTATCAGTGCCGATACAGATCTAGTACGTTTAATCAATACATCACCCCATATTGTAAATGTTCATCTCACTCAAATAATCAACCAGAAATTGATAGTAAACTATAATCTTGAATGCATATTGAAGAATGTTAGTGAAGAGGACAGTGGGGAAAATGACATTTTACTATCTAAAATGTACCATTCATAGCATGTTTGAGTTGTGTTGGATGACTCTGTCACTTTCACAGAGATGGAACAGTCACAACAGCAGCTGTGCTGACTGTAGCACAGAGTTAGCAATTTATCATTCAGGATTATCTTAAATTAAATCTAACTTCATCCTTGTACCCAAATATGCACTCATCTCTCAAAGCCTACAGTTGAAAGCAGTCAATAGGAGTTGGCCAGGTGACTGCTCGCTATCTAAGACACTGTAAGGCTGTAGAAATATTTGAACTCTCGCTGTGCACTGTCATATCAGTTTAACTTCTGGTGACCATCAGTTACCCTGCACTGACAACTGTTAGGAATGTAGGAAAATGAATAACATCAACTTATTTGTTATCATTTTAATTCAAACTTTCAAGTCAACAAGTTCTTGGAGATTTTCCCATGCATGTGTCCGTCCATCTGTCTGTCTGTCTGTTAGTCAGTCTGTAGATGTCCATTCAGGGCCTCACACAATGACACACTCTGCTGTTATGCATAGACTTTGTGAAAGCCCTCTCCTGACATCTGGTGGCTAATTGAGGAAATACTGAATTTATGAACAGCCATCCTTCTCTCATGTATAAGATGCTATTTACTAAGTAAAAGCTGTACTGTGTAACTATGAAGAACTGATAACAGTGGACGGATTTGCTCTTTCTCTCCACAGATAGTAGACACTTTGTTCATCGGCCGTTATGTACTGCTGGCGGTGGTGAGTGCAGTCTTCCTGGTGGCGTTCTTCATGCTGCTCCCCTTTCATTTCCTGGAGCCAGTCTATGCCAAGGCTTTAAGAACACACTAGAGCTGACAGGGTCAGAGCTGGCACTGGGAACACTTTGCTGATGTACACAACTTAAGACAAGCAGGGCTGACGAGAGGCCCCCCTTCATGTGGAAACAGACTATAGAACACATCCCAAACACAAACGGCAGGAGAGGCAGCGTTGTCTTGATGGCCTAATGTCTGCAGGTTGTTGACTGTTTACGGACAACCAACAGAAATTAGATCTTCAACAGTACGCGTTTGTCTATTTATGATTTGTATCATTTTATACCTGATGTTTTTTTTTATTTGATATGTGTGAAGCAATACAGTAATTCCTTGTCAACCAGCAATGAAACAATGTCCACCTTTTACTAATCCTTTTGCAAAACGTTTGATATAATAAAATATTTATATTGCCACACTGACTTATATTATTTTTATATCACCTGAAGTCGTAATACATGATTCCTGAGCTACTGTCATGTAAGGTAAACATTTATTGTGTTACTAACAGTACATGACACACATTAAACTCAAGATGACCTAGTGTATTAAGTGAAAGAAGTTAATTCAAATTCTAAATGTGTCCCATTTACTGTTGTGTAAAGCTTAGCGATTACATTTTTGTCTCTTCAACAGGGCAGACTGACAAACAGTGTTGCCTACTATGAGGCTAAATTATCTAGACTTAATAAATTTTTCTCTATTAGATATGAAAATTGAAATGGAATAGGTAAGAAACTGGATGGAAATCAGATTTAAGCTTATACATGAAATGGTAACATTTGTGCCAGATCCCTACAAATAAAATAAATGAATAAATTCACAATGTCCATTTTATTCTATAATCATTTACAATAAAGGATACATTTTTTGCATTCTTTTATATGGTGCTAACTTCAGAAGCATTGCAGTTAAGGTTGGTTACTGGTGTTCAAATGGTGGTGGAATGCAAGTACATCTACTCAAGTACTGTACTTATGTACAATTTTGAGTAAGAGAATGAACTGGACAGATAGATAACATTCAGTTGATTTACGTGTGTGTGTGTGTGTGTGTGTGTGTGTGTGTGTGTGTGTGTCTCTCTCTCTCTCTCTATGTTTGGATTCAGGTCAACCTCTCGTTCAGCGCAGCACTCACCCGAGACTCTAGTTCTCACTCTTGATTGTCCCCTTTCTGCTTTGTAACATCACATTCATGAAGTAATACGGTCAAGTACACCGTACGTAAACACCTGACAGTGGAGGCCATCGCTGCTTCTGTCAGGTTGATACCCGGAAGTGAAGATGAATCCCTTTTCCAACCCCAAAAGGTTTAAAAGTAAGCTCTGAGCTCTCCTCCAATCGGTAAAAAAAGCTACAGTTCAGAGCAGAATCAAATGTGACGCCGGGTGCGTAGTCCTTCAGATGGACTGGCTCTCCCCGCCGCTCCACTCGGCCCACCACACACAACATCCGGCAAAAGTTGTTTTGGTGGAAAGCCTTCGGGAGGGTTTAGTGGCAGAAACTACATGTGTTCAAACTCTCAGCAAGAGAATGTGGGATTTTCTCCCAATGTCCAATTATTCTTTTAAGCTCATCAGCGCTGCCAGGCAGGACTGTACGGTGTTAGTTTAAGTGAGAACACGAGGGGATTAATGAAGATGGAAACATCTTCCTACAAATCACACTCAGCATGCTCTAGGCTGCAAATTTGTCAAACGTCTTCCAATTGTAGCTTTCTGTGTGAAAAGGTATTGTGAAGCTACTGTATACACGTATCATTGTGTTTTGCCTTTGTGAACTGCTATTCTATATTTCTGTTACACGTTTTGCCAACCATTGACTCATATCCTGTTCTGCGCTGTCAGTGCTTTGACAAACACAGTGCGGCATTCATATGGTTATGATGCTGATTCCATGGGGTATAAATAACCAAATGATTCCATAGAGAGTAATGAGCTTTTGCAGTCTAGAGGCTCAATTATAAACACTTGCCCCCCTCCCACCTCCATTTTAAAAGTGTGAAGCCCGAGGAGACGTGGAGTGGAATTCCAACCAGGATGATGAAAGAGAATCTAATGAATCAAAACCAATCCTATTAGTTCCGGCCCACATCTCCATACTGTGGTCCTTTTTCTGCACAACAATCCACCGCATGATTTCACACAAGCTGGGGAACTGGGGGGATTTCAGCAGGGTGGGATAGGGGATCTAAAACCTTTCAACCTGGAGGGACTTGTTGCCTGTAATTGACCGCATGATTACCGCAAAACATGATCTTAGCCCCCGCACTGAGAGAGGAGTTGTTTTAAGTGCACTGAAAGCGAAGGAGATGGTTCAAATATTCCCTGACTTCGGCGGACACGTTTTGGTTCTTTCACTTCGACAACCAAATTACGTTTTTTGCAGACATCCACATGCAGTTTGGAATTCAAGGTCACAATGCAAAAGATGTTTACTCCCAATTCCTCGCTGTATTGAAGTCTACAAACTCAAGGTCTCTGCAGTCCCTGAAGTGTGGGTCTAGAAGATCTGACAGTATTGCTTGGCTTATTCTCTCGTTCTCACACGCTGTCTCTTTACCTTACCTTTTTAATCTTTCTCCCCCATCTTCCTCGCTCCCTCCATCCTCTCCTCATTTTAATTTTTGCAACTAAACTCCGTCTCTGGGGAGTGGGAAAATGAGCAGAACAAAGCATGTGGGGGTTTGAGGATCATTTGGAACTGGGAGACAGAGTCTTTGTGGCGCAGCCAGCTGGACATATAAAGAGCTGGGGGCGGGCGAGATAGAGAAAGGGGGAGCATTGCAAGGGCAAAGAGGTGTGGGCAGAAAGCTCGGGGTGCCTGGTTTGAAACTGCGGAGGGGACGGGGTGCGCTCCTCTCTGGTAGATCTTGCATTCATATGCACTCAAGCAGAACTTCTGGCTTGCCGTTCACATCCTCAGCCATCCCAGCCTCTGTTTGTGATATGGATACCGTCACCGCCCCACCCAGCTCTCAAAACACCGAAAATCCATTAAGGATTTCGGGGAAAAGTTGCTGCACTTATCCCAAAAGAATGCGATTCAGTTCATGTGAAATCAAGCAGATGGCAATGTTTGCCATCCTTTCAGGAAGTTTGGTAAATAAAACTTGATGAGTCCTTCATGGGGTAAAACTAAATGCAGTTCATTTTAAATCCTCATGTAGGCTTGGATTAAAGAATGGTTTATTAGCCAACAAGTGGATGTTTGGCAAAACAAAAAACACCAGAGTTCACTGGCTGGGTATTTCACTAAGCTATGAAAGAGCCAGTGATGGAACGTGGAAATGAACCGAGGCCTTGTCACCCGAGCAACAAACTATGCAGTTTTGGGGCCAAGACGAGGTTTTTTTCTCAGCGCCGCCTGGTCGTGCTCTATTATGCACTTTTGTATATAGCCGAGGGATGCTATGATTGCAACACGCACCAGGGGGGCAAAATCCTCAAACTGAGATGCTGGTGTTGCCTTGGCCTTTTACCTCTCTCTCTCAGGAAAGAATTACCCCAAAGCTCTGCCTCTCGGGGGGACGATGAAGGCCCAGATTAGAGGTCAGGTCGCTCACCAATGGCCCTCCACTGCTTGGACATGACGCCCCACCGAGGGCCGAAGCTCGACCCCATGGGGGTTCCATTTTGACAGCGCTGAAGACGTGATTGAATACTGGCCAGGCGTAGAAAGGCAATGGCTACACTGATCAAAGAAAATGTTCACAATTTACCATGGGTGGCCACAGTGGTCAGAGCATGCTCAATTGTTCTCCTGGGTGAAATTCTTGTCATGTCTGTGTGACCCACCTGTCCAGCCCTCATGTAGGCTTTGTACCTCTTTAAACTGTGTCACCTGACTTCCTCCTTTGCTGTCATTTTAATTTGTATTGGATTATGCCTGATACAAAACATCAATATGGGTCATAAGAAGCTTCTTTCACAGTCAGCATATGTGGTGTGGACTGGCTGGAAAGATATGATTATATTATAATTGCTATCAGTTAAACCTTTGTGAGTTTGACACCAGAAGACTGTTTTCCCATTAATTCCATCAAAGGAGGATAGTTACTCTTTTGCGACATCACACCTGTTTCAGAAACTAATCATCGTCAAATAGGTGACTTACGCAGGTGTCACGTGGAAACACTGAACCTCTGGTGTACAGAGACTGAGCATGGACTTTTGAGTGAAGTAGAAGACACCTTGAGTCCTGCCATTAAACTTTAAACATCACAGTGGAAAAAGAATAAGGTGTAAATAAAATTATTAATTCTATTGAGTTGCATCACTTTCAGGATCATGGTATTATTCTCGTTGGCTCATTGTCACACTGTCATGGCTTACTGAGACCCTTGAATAGTACAGAGGCGTCTTTAAAATTATTAGAGACATCTGTGCTTTTCCCACTATGACAATTTAAAATGTGGACTATTGTGAATGCTGGCTTACAAATGGAGTGTTTTACCGGTGCAGTGGAAAAACAGGCATATTTTCTTTTCAGTGCTTGGTTTTTTTTCTTCTTTTTTTTCTATTTGTTCTATTTTACTTAAGACTAAAAATACACGTGTAATTTTGGGCTACCGTTACAGCAGCTTGTGCTGAACAAGATGAGAGACGATAATTTGTTGATTAATGATCCACATTTTACTTTAATGGTGGCATAATTAACACAGATGTATTTTTAATCAAACAAGTTACACTGCACAATTCAAACTTTGTTTAAAGTGAAGTGGATTATATTATATTTCTGTGTTATTACCTCAACCAACGTGGTTATTTTTTTACACGTCTGTTGTTCTGTCGGTTGGTTTGTCAGCAGGATTACAAAAATGCAACTAAACAGTTTTCCATGAAATTTTCATTGTTGTTAATTTCTCATGGAATGATGCATGCGTCTTGATAAAAAAAAAAAAAATTAAAAAAAAATCAGACCTAATTAGAGGAGCTGATATTCATGTGCAAGTATAATCTGAGGAAGACCGTAGATCTGGCGCGCTTACAGTGAATGATGGTTAAACAGTTATGGGTGTTTTAAAACTAGAGTGATTATAGCACTCTAGATTTTATTAAGTTGGATGTTGATTGAATGAAAGGGAACTGTTGGACCTTGGCAGATGTATTGTGCTCTAAATCTAAGTTCCATCCTTGTTCATCTATTTTATTAGAGTTTAATAACTTAATTAGACCCAACAGCTCAAACAGTCTGGCGCAGAACAATATCATGCTCCCCTTGCATGCCAATGTTAGATGTTATGAGGTCATATTCAATGGGCTTTAAATCAGTTATGCATTTAAATTCCACGTAGATCTTTTAAAATAACGTAAAGGTAGTACTAATATTGTTGTTGAAAGGCCTATGGGCCACTATTTGCCTCATAAAGTCATAATATTGGTCTCTCTTAATACTGAATGGGAGAAGAATGCACATGCACTGTACAGTGTGTGGCATACATGTCTACAGAGCCTGTCCATGATATAGAAAGAGTCAACAGTCAACTCAGAAATCCGTCTAATGAATCCTGCAATGGAGTTCATTATTTTAGGATAGTTCTTAAAGAATTTTGCGTGGAAAATGAGTGTCATCAAAAATTAAAACTATTTCGTGAGATTCCAATCATCATTTTATTATACATGCCTGGAGTATACGACCAATGAAAAGTCGGTTTCAGTTGGGGTTGATGTGACACGGAAAAATGGCCAAGCCTCGAACAATCTGCAACACTTTTTGTGGAGCCTTATTTGTTTTTGTTTACAGGTAGATGAAATACAGACCAAATCAAGAAGTGTAATCTCTGTGCACTCTAGGAGTCCACTCAAACCAGACAAACTGACTGTGCTTGAAATTAAAGCAGGACATTCTGACAAGGTTGATTCGGTACTTTTGTTTGCTTCTCACGGGCGAGCCAAGATGATGTATGAGACTCATACTGTGCAGACAGGCAGCTACAAATTTGCTTGGCTAGTTGACTGGTGGGAGGTTGGGTATTGAGTCGGGAGGGGGGTGAGTTTGTCACATTAAAGCAACGCAGCGAAAGAAAAAGAAGCCTTTGTACCCATTTTGTCTTTTTGAAGCCGTTGTTTATCAAAAGAGGAAACATTCTTCTGGTGCATTGATTTACATCTGAGAATGTGGACTTAAATGCAAATTGTACTTTGTGAAACAATTTTTTTTTTTCTCTATTTGATCGAAGGAAAAAACTGCAGAATTACTTGCATTACTTTTTCTGTGAGCGCCAATCTTTACATATTACATTCTCACATGTATGTTCGGTGATGCTTTACATAATCAAAAACTTTTTCTGCTGCATTTGATTGGTCACATGGGAGACATTTGATTAATGAAACCTTTCTGACTTGGGAAAACAGGCCTCTCTGTGTTACCTCCCCCTTATTTCAACCTCCTCTCACCTCCCGCCTCCCCTAGACTGAGCCTTGTTTTCTGCCCCCCCATTATTCCATGCAGAATGAATGGCACAGATGTTGTTGGACAAGACAGTACCCCTTGGTCCCCTTCCCCTCACTATTCGCTCAGCATGAGGTCTGAAACTTGTTTTTTGATCATTGTTTCCCCCCAACTTCCCCCCTCCTCGGGGGGAAAAAAGGACCCAAAGAGGAGGGCGATGGGGAGACCAAGAGAGCCAAATCAAAGAGGGAGGGAAGAGAAGCACACAGCCATGTTTAAGGAATATGAAGAAAACATACTGTTTGACTATTTCCAAATAACAAGTGGTGTGTAGGACAGGTCACATGTTTGTGGGGTGCCACAGTGGGGGAAGTAAGTATTTGCTGTTGGTATGGATGATACAGAGGAGCTGCAGTAGGGGTTCAGTATTTGCATCCAGGAAGTGCTGACTGAAGATGCGGGTCAATGCGTGGCTTCTCTTGGTGTCCTGCTTCTACACCTGGGCAGAGTATTCACAGAGGTGCACGTGCCAGGACATCTGTCCCACAGAGACAGGATCAAACAGGGGGTCAAAAAGCCGAGCAAAGGAACATGTTCGTCACGGTGACGGACACAAGCACACACATCACAGGAGCAGGCCACATCGCAGGAAAGGTGAGTCCTTAACGCTGACGATTTCTCAGACTGGAGGCACACAATTCTGACGAGCTGCAACCTGCTGTGCATGGACGGGTGCATGCATTGTCATGCAAGGTCTTTGGATGTACGTTGCAATACAGTAATAGGTAGACTTCTTCTAAAGCATCTCGTGGCTAAGATCAGCTAACCTGAGTAAATTTGAAAAAGTAGGAAATAATTTTAAGATAGATAAAAATATGAATGAAATGAGACAGGTTTTAACCCTTCTGACATTGAGCTTACTTACCTTGTTTGATGTCCCACAGATTCCACTTTTGTATAAGTAAAAAAAAAAAAGAAAAAGAAATTATAATAATAAGAACACTAGATAATTAACAAATCAACATGTTCTTCCCTTTGAAATATTATTTTTAGTGTGACATCATTAAAACTCAAGATTTGACTCTTTGCCACAAACTGAGTTTGCAGCTTGGATGAGGTGACACTTCATCATCATTAATTATTGTTAAATTAATAATTACTTAACTTTAGTTTGCTGTTATTCACTGTTAACAAACAATAAAATGCATCACAAACCATGTACTGAGCATGTGTTTATTGTAAAGTTGCGACTGATGTTTATCATACTTTAAAATGGTAGATAAATACTGTGCAATTAATCTATAAACATTATTTGAATGGCCATTATAAATTCTACATGTAGTTTAGTCTAAGTCTAGTATAAAAACCTCTACAAATACTTATAAAGCATCTCATTGTTTGTTAACAGTCAAATAACTATTAACTAATATCTAACTTTAAACCAAACCAAATCAGCGTTTTATCAGTGATGCTTACAAACAAATGTATATTGTAACTTACAAATCTGATTTGAGTTGTGGGAGAGGTAGCGCTGTGTAAAACGTACTGTCTACACTGAACACAAATATAGGACATCGTACGAGCACCCATTGTGTTGTATAGCAGATCTAATGTGACATTGTCTGTAGTAGATTACTAAAACATGTTAAATCATTTTGAAATGCAAAATCCCAAATGATTAGAAGAAGCTATGAAGCATCAATATGTTTAAACAAGGTTAAGTGGGTTTCTGCACTGAAACGAATGCTAAAGGCAACAGTTTAGGTTAAACTGTCTTTCAGGAAATGTCCTCTGATACCGCTGGAAAGCTATTAGCTTAAAGCTACTGTGCAGATCATAATTACACTCTAACTGTGTGCACAATTAAAAACAGAGCAGTGATCTGCTAACTTCTTCTCATATGCCATTTTGGTCCTAGAGAGGGATTATTGATGAACTGTTAACACGTGAGGTAACACAGGAGTTATTTGGCTGTTAACAAACAATGAAATTCTTTTTAAACCATGTAAAGGTTTATAAACGCTAGCTGCAAATTCACGATAAACAATTCATTAAAAAATGGTTTCAAAAGCATGTCATTGTTTGTTCACCTGAAATCACCATTCACTGAAGTTGAATTAACAGAAATTTACCATTCATAAATGCTGGTATTTATGAAGTGTTCCCCGATGTAATCGTAATAGAATGCAGTCGTAATTGTCTGAGAGGAAAACTGAAGATAAGCATTGTGCTGTCACTCCTTTTCTTTCATTCTGCCAATCAGGCTGGGTCACTAGGAAACAAAGGTACAGCGGGTCACAATCCAGAATACATTTTTGCTTAAACAAGCTTAAAGAGGTCTTTCATGGTGACAGTGATTGTTGATTCCTTTAAAAAACACACTTGAATTACACTCTGAATTTACTCTGAAGTCACTTTTTATCACATTCCTCACTATAGCTGACACATTCTTTCTCTTCCGTATTCCATCCCGCCCTCTATGCTCGTTCCAATACTTCTCCTGACCTTTGGTCTATAGCCTGAAAGAGGTTCCTTGCCTCGGCACATCTCAGCCCAGCACCATTCCCATGGGCTGTGTTTAGCCGGGACTCATCCTTCATCCTCTCTAAACCTTTTGTTGCAGACTGAAAGCTGGCCGATGCCGGGGCCATCAAGCCCAAGTTGTTGGATCAATATAAACATCCATCACTTAGCCTGGGGCTTTTCTGAGCCTCACAATGAACAGCTCACTAAACAATACGTTATTTATGTGAGCCATTGGACGGAATGAACTAGTGGCAGTCCACTTATTTCTGGGTCGCCCTTGTTTTGCTATGATGGGACTTGGAAGTAACTCAGCATCTGGAGTGTTTTTTGTTTGTTTCTTTGTTTGTTTGTTTTAATCCTTCCCAATTTTATATTTAAGCTGGATTGCATTTCTTTTTACACTTTATACCATTATAATTATTCATGCATCAATGAGTTCTTCATTTAAATGTTGAAGCTTGTTAAGGTGCTTGACTACTACAGTTTGTCTGCTGGGTGCTGGTAAAATATAATAAATCTGCAAAGTAAGTATAATGAATAAAGAAGAAGTAGAAGTAGAAGTATAAAGTAGCGTTAAATGTAAAGATGGAATTAAATACCCCAAACTTGTACAAATATGTTATTCATTTAGTCCTCTTGCAGCTTTAAGGGGCACCTCGCTCCCTTCCAGATTGCACTGTGGGACAATTGTGTTGATCAACAGCATAATCTAACTCGAGTCCGACTTATTTTGGCTCCAACAGTGCGAACACCCAACATACTTAATACATGCTTGAAATTAGTGTGCAGAATGGGACACAAAACCAGTATGTTATTATCCACAAGTTAAAGTGAATTTGCTTTTATTTCAGCGATTTCAATCTTTTTGTGATAACCTATTTCAAGAAAAAAACATCATATAATTTATCTATGTGAATTTTATATATATATATATATATATATATCAATACAAGCTGCTAACTGAGAGATGACATACCATACAGATACATAATTTCCTGCTATTGTCTAGACCCATGGGAGAATCAGCCTTCCCGCCTCCCTAGCAGTGAGCTGCTCCCACAAACCGTCAAAAACAAAGTAAGAAACTGCAATGATGGCAGTGTGGTTTATGTTAAGACAGCAAGAATGAATGCATCCTACAGCTTTTTTAATGTAACTAGATAAACCTGAAAATCACAATAGTTTGAGCTACAGTCACATTCCCCTTCAGGATTTCAGGGTAGGAAATTCTGCTAATTCCCTCAGTTTGAAGTCCACCAGGAAATATAACAAATAGATTTATACCATAATTACGTTTCTAATTATGGATGGATGGATGGATGGATTATTGAGAGCTGATAAAAAAAAAAATCATATCAATACTTTTTAATGCACATGCAGATAAATAGACAGACAGACAGACAGACAGACAGACAGACAGACAGATAGATAGATAGATAGATAGATAGATAGATAGATAGATAGATAGATAGATAGATAGATAGATAGATAGACGTTTCATTGTCATCTGTCAGATTCCACACCCTGGTATAATTTGAGTGAAGACAAATTGACCACTTGTTGAGCGTCATGTCGATTTTTGACAAGGCAAGCTAGAACAATGCCGGAAGCTGGAGGTATCATCTTCAAATTAAAATTAAGAGAATGAGTCACAGGCACTAAAAAACACAAGAAGTAACATAACTGTAGGTATGCGGTGTGACAAAATCATATGGTACATTTGAATAATATCAAATTACTTGATATATTTTATAAACTGTGCCTTTTTAGTATAACAGCGAAGCATAGTGTCGTCAATGGGTGTTTTATTTTGAAAAGCTGGCTGACGGGAAGCTCCGGACTGCTACTACCTTGACGTCGGTGCGATAACTGACGGCGAATTCAAGTTGGCGTTGATTTTCATCACAGGAAGGCATTTTTATGTGATTTTGGCACTAAAGTCAGAATGTCGTTGTCGTTGAAAGCAAAAGAAAGGATCAGTTGGTTAGACTTTCCGTTAAATTAAGCGTGAAAGTCAGTTGCGTGGCTAGCTTAATATAAAAAAGAAAAATAATACTTATTAACGGCAGCCGGATCGTGAAGTAACTTTGAGCTATCTGTATGACTGTTAGCTTGGCTGAACATCAATGATGACGACTAGAGGTGTTTTCATGAGCATATTGTTACCAGTTTTTGGAGTTCTTCTGTTGGGTGAGTACGTTTGGGTTTTGGAATAATTCAGAATCAGAAAAATATTCAATTAATTATTTCACGTGTTAACTTAATGCCACAGCCTTTAAGCACAGCAAACAATCTGATAGAAACCCACTATGCATCAGTTGCGTGTCTTAAAATGGCGGTGATAGTCTTTTTACCACATAGATTTGATGAACTTTACACATTAAGTCCGTGAATGCTGGTGGCTCTCTTTCTTCAGCACCTCCTGATCATGTGCATCAGTGTTAAAACTGAATGCTAGGTGATGGGTCATCAGTTGAAACCATCAGGGATGATGCCCACACTGCCTGCTCATTCTTTGTTTTAAATAGTAACAGGTAGGAAATAGACTGCACTTAACCTCATGTATCAAAGAACTAAAACAGTGACCAGAGGTGTCACTTGTAGGTCACATTGCACTGTATTTGGCAAAATCTGAGAAATCCTTTGCAAATCTGCCAACATAAATCCATGAAAAGGGCAGAAATTACCTGCATTTTTGTATTATTGATTGCTTATAATCAGTACTATCATTGAATTGTTGTCAAATTTTGGTGAATAGTGTCAGATATTCAAAGACATCCACTTCAAAGGACTAAACCCCTGCAACTATTCAGGTATGAACAGTTTACAGTGAAATGTTGTTCCTGCTTAAATAAATGACAAATAAATACATTCTGTTGATCCACTAATTGATCAATCAACTAAAGGACCAGTCTTCTCAGCTTGACACACAACAGAACCTCTCAAGGTCTCCGTGCCAACATGTGGGGCACGGGGGTTGAGTGTGACGGTGCGTTGTTTGGCTGGAGGCTGCTTTGCTTTCCCACACGTTTTGAATACTTTTTTCAGACACATTGAAACATCCTCATCGCAACCTTCCTCTTGAGAAGAGAGCTTGAAGGAATGCACAGAGCCCTCTGAACACTTTGACTTGTGATGCATTGACGTTTTGGCTGCATCCTCTTTTTATTCTTTACTCAGTGACAATGAGGCTAAACAGGCTATTGTTAGCTGTAATTTAAAGGTATCTCCGGCTATAGTGAATGAATGAACAGCTCAAGGAGTACAACCCCTTTGTTGATTGTCCCTGCCCATTTAAGGCAGCCAAAAATGTTTGGCCAGATTAGGAAAAAAACAACATTTCTTGGATGTTTCTGAATGTTTGCAGCTCTTGAGCAGCTACAGGCTTTGGTGTTTTTTCATCATTTTCAAACTTTTTGGTACCCCCTTTTACTTTATAAGGATTGGACAGTGACTGGTTCTGAATTAATAAGCGGCTTGTGACAAGTAGTTTCAGATTTTATAAAAAAAAAATTGTGAGTGTATGAGACAGGACCCAGCCTCTGTGAATGTTCCTCTCAAACCCTTTAAAGCCTACGGCCTCTCTGACATGAAATTGCAACATCATTTTTGAATTTTCCTTTTTGTTTGCAGATCAGTCAAAACAAGTCCATGGTAAAATTCCACAATGTCTTTTGTTATGTAGCGGATATGCTGTTGATGGGGGAGTTCGAGTCTGCCTTTGTTAGGGTTGATGTTCCTGAGACCCTCGAGCTTCCTCTCCTGTCAGGAAGCTGATCACAGTCTCCCCATTTCCTTCAGTGTGGTCATCCAGCTACATGGGAAGTTCAAACAATGGCATTCCATTGCTGCTGGATGCAAATAGACATTGTTTGTTGGTAGCAAGGCTTAACCTTGTTTGTTGTGGGTGTTCTGTTGCCAGATAAAATGAACCCAGAGGTGGTGATGCATAGTGCTAGGTGCTGCTGTTTGGGTGTGGCTTCTCTATACAGAAAAAAATGATACTTGTATGCTCTTATCTTCTGATGTGTGAGATCAAGTATATACAGCTGATACCAATGCAGATTCTGATCTTATTGAGCATATTGGGTATCAGGCACACATGGCTGATCAACATTTGTTACATTTTCATCGTTGTCATCATAAAAGTCTTCTGTGACTTACAGTCATTTAGTAATGGCCGGCCACAGATTCAGTTTTAAGCGCTGTTGCAATACTTGACATACTTTTACACAAAAATGAAAATACAGTTTTGTAGTCCACAAAACATTTATGGCGATTCACAGAAAACGTGTTGCAGCATTTCCTAAACAAGTAAAGCTGATGGGGACAACCAAAAAAAAAGAAAATAGATTGAAAAGAAGTTATTTATAACCTTTTGAAGGAGCAATCTTCAGATTTTAGCACGCACCCTTTCTAAAGTACTAAAGTAAGTAGGTGCATGAGCTCGACAGTGTGACTAAGGTGTAAATGATTCCAAACAATTTGTTTCCAGAGACTTTGATTACTGCAGGCAAGATATAGGGAGCCATTGCATGTTTACTGTCTTTTTTATTTTTTATTTATTTATTATTTTTTTAAAAGGTCCCATGTAAAAGTCCCCATGTACCTTCATTGTTTAGGAAGATGCTGTAAAACTGTTTTGATGTGCAGCTCCAGAAATCTTTTGTGGACTATGAAACTTCCCCCAGCTTACCATCTGCATGATGGAAACATCTGAACTGTTCATTTAATGTGATTAAACAGAACTACAATACACACTCTTGTCACTGCTCTGCTACTAGATACACACTTGGATGCTCTTTACATTTTCTACAAATCTGTCTTCTCCTCAGGTTACAGAGTTCGTGGAGAGGACATGGCACCCCGCATCGTCCTACACCCGTCTGATGTTGTGGTGAAAGCTGGGAATCCCGCCACGCTCTCCTGCCGGGCAGATGGCAGCCCGAAAGTAACCATTGAGTGGCTGAGAAACGGCCAGCCTCTGAAAACACTGAATGCAGATGGACATTTGGAGCCACTGGTTTTGCTGGAGGGGAGCCTCTTCTTCCTGAGTGTAGGAGAAGGAAGCCGAGGTCAGTCACACGAGGGTGTCTACGCCTGCGTGGCCCGGAACAGTGCTGGCACAGCCACCAGCCGTAATGCATCTCTGTATATTGCAGGTAAGACTGGGGGATCCTTATAGATTGTAGAGTGCAGGTAGTCCTTAAATCATATAGATAAAGAATAAAACAGGACATCATACATAATCTTTGTTAGTACGGTTTTCACCAGTCTTCCCCAAGACACAAGGAGAAATCTAGTGGTTGGTATCATGACTATTATATTGTCATTTCTTTTGAAAAAAAAAAAAATCATACCAAATGTAGATTACACTTCACTTTTGCAGGCATGTCCATCCATGTCCCAGTTCAAAATCTTTCTGCTGTTCAGACATGTTCAACAGTCAAAGCATCTCACATCTAAGTCCAATGGATCGCGGATGCAAATGGCCAAAATGTGTTTCCTCTATAGGGTATCTTGGTTTTCCACTAGTTTCCATTTCTCAGCAAAAAAATTCTAGCACAACATTTAGCACATCCTGCCATTTTTGATGCTCATCTACCAAGAATATTTATTACCTGAAAATCAAAATACACACAAACGCACACACACACACACACACACACACACACACACACACACACACACACACACACACACACACACACACACACACACACACACACACACACACACACACACACACACACTCTCTCTCTCACACACACACCAACTGGCGTGCACACTTGCGCATGTAGAGGGCTGATGAAGATGTATGTGGTAAAAGAGACAGAAAGGGTACAGAGCTCCAATGTCAATGTTTGCTGGATAGGACGGGGTCAATCAGTGGTGCTAATTGACCTCGGACCCTCACTGTTTACTTATCTGGATCCCAGTATGGCAGTCGACATGCAACAGCTGCTTGTCTTGGGGTCTCTACAGGACACTTAAAGCTGCAGCAGACAAAATAGCAACGTAGGAAAGTTCAAATGAACTTTGGTTTTGTTTTTTGATTATGGCTCAGAAACAGCTCCAAGTGTTTGTTACAAGCTGTTTTCTTCTGTAGAGAAAACCTATTCACTCACATATTTTCACTCTAATGATTGTGAATAGGGTTTTAAAAGCTGGTTTGCTGCCTGCCTTTGGAGCCGATAAAGAGTAAAGTCACTCAGTCAGCCATCAGCCTTGTGCCTGCTGCATGTATGTTTACTGACGGTCTATTGTCAGAAACTTTAGTACAAAGTGCTAGCTTTAGTTTTGTGATAACCTGTTATTGATTTGACCTTAAAGGACTTGGCCAGACAGAGCAGCGCAGGATAGCAGATGGTTCTCATTCATTGTTTTTTTCAGGTATCTGTGTTTTTAAATGATGTTTATGGGATGTGAGTGATGGCAGAAAATATCAGCCTTGACCATTAAATGCTCTAAACAGTTTTTAAGGCACCAACTTAACCCCTTTGCCATCGTTAGCTTCACATCATCCTTGTTTGGATCTTACCAACCCCACAGCTCTAAGTGAAAAAATAAAACTAATAGCAATATTTCACTTAAATATTCTTTGTTTCTGAACTTTATTTTAGTGTTAACTCTTTCCTTTGTCACAAACTGAGCTTGCACAATGGATGAAGGGGACATGAAATAAATAAATGACCATAGAGTGTGCAGTAGATATTGCACCAAATAACGAAGTATTTAATATTTATTAGTTTCTAATAGGGTTTTTTTTTTTTTCTATATTGTGTATTTTATGCATGGTTCATGTATGTCAAAAAGTCATTTTCATTCAAAGAAAAGTTCAATATATTTTTCCACATAATCATGTTATGATGTTTTGACTAAATGAGTGCAACTGAGGTTTCACTTCTTTCAGACTTCTTGTGAAGAATTCTCATAAATTCTAACAGACATAGTTGGGATTTAAGATTGTGCTGCGTAAGCAGTCCTGTCAGCACCAATCACACATATAGAGCATATGAACATCCATTACAGCTACAGGGTCTCTAAGAGCAAAAGACAAGTTATGAGTAATTTTCTGTAGTCTGAAACAAATTATGTTTTGAAGAAGTTCTGACAGCGTGAGGTAAAATTAAAAAAAGTATCGAAGTGATTATATAGTTTTGAGTATGTTTTACTCAACTTTGAGAGCCTGGGATATATAGGACCTTGCACAGGGCATTGCATGAAGCCATTAATGTACCACATGTCCATGAGACAAGAGAAGTCTATTTTTTTATTAAAAAGTTAAAAAGTTTTTTTACTTTTTTATTATATTGTTTATTTTCTTCTCTTATTATTGTTTATTGTAATATTACTTTCATTTGGCTGCTGTGACACAGAATTGTCCCCATTTGCGGGTCAAACAAAGCTTCTGATTCAAAAGACATAAGGGTAGTCTTTAGATGAATATGTGTTATTATGATTTTCATTCTGTTTTGTTTCACCTCGTCTCTAGCTGAGGGATAGACACCTAATTTCAAATATTTGCTCAAAAATCCCTGCCAGTTCAGATTAGAGTTTCATGGCCATGGAGTTTGTGTTGACTAATTGAGGGTAACCCTGACTCTGTTGTTGTAGTGCTGGAGGAGGAGTTTGCTGTGCAGCCCAGTGATGTGGAGGTGGCAGAAGGTGAAGTGGCTGTCTTAAACTGTGGCCCCCCAGTGGGACACCCTGAACCTAATGTCATCTGGAAGAGGGATGGCAGGCCCATTGACAGCACTGATCACCACTACACTGTAAGCACTCGATCTCTGCATGACTGTAAGGATAGTTTTACATACTGGTCTCATGACTGAAAAATATCATGTCTCTTTTATGGAAGATTTTAACCTTATTAATTCAAAAAAGTAACATCTCCAACAGTGCACACATATGAAATGAATGACCCAAAAGGCAGCAGCAGGAGGTGGACAGTTTGCAATCGCTGTGATTGATAAAGAGCCACTAAGCTAGGACCCTATGCTTTTGCCCTATTTTTTATACATTGTTTATATCAAATTTTGTGAAACTGATGCTACGATGCAGTGAATAAAGACACAAATCCTGCACCTTGCTTGTTGAGGGTTATTTTATAGTCTTGAGTTAGACAGAGTATGATGTATCTATGGTGTATCGTTAGATGATGTCTTGCAAAAACCACTGTATCGTGATACTATCGTTATCGATCGCAATTGTTTCGTAACGTATTGTAACGTATCATATTAAGAGCTTCACTGTGATTGTCACCCCTAATGAGCCAGTGTTAAATTAATGAAAAGATTTGTGTCATTACTGATTAGTCCATGAATGTATTTGTTCTTCGTCACCTGTGCTGTGTGAGTTGAAGGAGGGGAATAACAGATTTGGCAACAGCAATAATGAAAGAACCAAAACCTGCTTTAAAAACCCACCAATGATGCAGAGAAAAGATTTGAACACCCATCTTCCTTCATGTTATTACTTTTTATCTCACAGCTCCCTTTGTTCACCAGGTGCCAAATGTTACTCTAGCATTGTGTCTCTTTTTGTCATGATTTCAAAAGTTAATAAGACATGATGTCCAATAAGACATGATGTCCAATGAGAAATTAGAAGATGGCAAACACAAACATAAGTCAAGAACTTAAGCTCTTGTCTCTATCAAAGCGTGATGAAAAAGCACGTTATGTAACCCCAAATAGATGGATAAACTCCATTATGTTATATTGCAAGTGTCAGAATAGAAACCTTTTTTCAAATAGATAAGGTAGACACAAAGGGCAGCAGAGGATCATGTATAGTACCTACTTATCTTACACAAAACGATTGAAGCCATACACACATCGCATACACAAGTGTATGTTTCTGATAAAGGGTTCACCGAACTATGCATCCTGTCTCTTCCCTGCTGTCTGCACTGTGCTTGTTGCTGTAGGAGCTGATTGGGAAGCTTATCATTGCTCCTGCAGAGAAGAAATACTCTGGCGCCTATGTGTGTGTGGCCGGCAACATTGTGGGAGTGAGAAACAGCAGGGCGGCTCGGCTCTCTGTGCTGGGTAGGAAAACATTCCCATGATTGCTCATCACTGCTATTAGGATATATATTTATGTGTGTGTGTGTGTAATATTACTGCATTAAAACAAATAGACCTTTGTGATATATTTTGTTGAGTTGTGTACATGTTTATCCCAAGTGGTTCCAACAGTGTTCCAACCAGAGAAACCCACAACTGTACTCAGGGTAACGGTGCATTTTATTTGGTTGTCTTCTGCTATAATGTTGGGACCAAGTCTGAGAGTGAGAAAGAAAGTCAGTGAATGACACTAACAATAAAGTTTAAACATTTCTGCCTGAGTAACATTTAGGATTTCATCACCAATGGTGGTTGTTAAACAATGAAGACAGGAACAGATCCTTTGCTACTCATATTTTTTGTTTTGATTGAGAGACCTATAGCGGCAGAAATGACATACAGTGCATTTAACAATATCAGTTAAGCTCTATGTATTGAATACATTTTTAATTTTAGACTTTCAGGCTTTTTTAAATCTTCACTAAAAGAGGATCCTCCTTTACAAACCAACCACACCGTATACAGTACTGAGTTCTCTTCTCTCCCACTGCAGCCAAACCTGTGTTGGTGCTGAAGCCAGAAAATGTGTCTGTGAGAATGGGGGAGTCTGCCCAGTTCTACTGCCAAGCTAAAGGTGACCCCCCACCTGCTGTGGTCTGGAGCAGGGAGCAGGGGGCTCTCCCGAATGGCAGGTACTTTATTATGACAAGACACAAAATTTGCAGCCTCCATGAAATGTATATTTGCATTTAAAGTACTCTAACATGCGGAAGACATAAAATATTAGTTTCACAGTGCAGCTTTGAGAAATTCAAATGAAAAATAAAGATTTATCTTCAGGTTTGACAGTCAGTCTGCACAAATATAACCCTTTAGCAGGGAGCTGTGCTAAGTAATTTCTCAAACAATAGGTTTCATTTTAGCTTTTCAGCTGCTGTACGTTTTTCCTCAGGGCCAGCACATGTAAATCACTAACTGCTCTATATATGTGTAAAGGTATCTTGTAAACCCAGACCAGACCCTCCAGATCCATTATGTGACAGCCCTGGACGCTGGGAAGTACATCTGCACTGCTGCCAATGACATAGGTGTGGTCACTGCCAGCGCACAGCTAGTTGTGCAAGGTAAGATGATCTCTGAAAAAGCAGGGGTCTCCAAAGTGTCTTTCAGTGTGGACTGTTTTCCAGCTGACAGTTTTGTTTTGGGCTGGCTGGCTCAGTTAGAGTATAAGTTCAAAGTGCTGAGCACAATTCTTTTTGACCGCTGTGTTTCTCCTCCCAACACACAAATAGGCCTTAATATCGATATGCTGACCTACTTTAATTCAAAATCAATATATTTTTGCTCAGGGCATGGCAGTGATGAGAAAAAATGCATCACAGACAGAGATACGTTAAAGGTAATTACTGCAAAAAATAGCCTATATGGTTATATATGTATTATTCAGCTATTTTTGCAGAATGATATTGTTTCATTTCAGTCTAGTAGTAAATGTTCAGGCATGGCCCAAACATTTGAATCCTCTGTGATGAAGCACAGGCCACAGCATCAAGCTATAGCAGCAAATGTAGCTGTGACAGGTTTCCCTGCAGCCAATTTGAGTAGTCCGATGGGACTTCAAAGATAGCTTATTATGATGTATGTTAGTAAAAAACTCTGTGCTATCGGGATTAAACAAAAAGGGTCTTGTTATTAAAATAAAGAAGGATGAATTCAGGAGATCAGCCACAAATGAACTATGAAATGTTTGTGGTTAATAGGAGTGAGAGGTAAAGCACAAACTAGACAGTCATATGGCTAGATTTAGGGTATTGTGTCTCATCTAATAGATATGCACATTTTCCAGAAGAGCACTTTGCCCAGTGTAATTTTGACAGCTATACAAGATGCCCCAATCACTGTTACTGGTTTATTGAGAGTTCTCAGTATGGATGTAAGAACTGTTGTATACCAGTAATCAGAGTAATGACTTCGGCAAAAGGGTTTCATACGCAAATTCATAACGCATTCATAACGCACACAACTACCGTCCATTGGCGTCCACTGGTGACATGTACATAGAATGGAACACACTGAGAAAAAACACATTTGTTTCAAGCTTTTTTCTTCCTTTTTTGGTAAATTAAATATAAGCTTGATGTTAATATATTTCACAAACTTTTAAAATAAATATAAAACATAAATAAAAAGAACTCTTTGTGTTTCCAGAGGCTGCCAGCACTAAACAGAAAGACCTCCACAAAGAGCTGTCAGCGCTGCGAGTTACTCTGGAAAATGTCACCATCGTGTCCACTGGGTCCAACATGTCCCAACTACAGTGGAAGGTATGAGCGAGCTAATTGAGCATTTCGGAGAAAGTGTCAATATTTCAGGCGTGTGATCCAAGTTGTGATTTGTCTCTTACTAGCTCCAGTCCCTTCCAGTCCAGCCTCATTACCTAGATGGCTTTGAGGTTCTGTATCGCTCTCTGCTGCCTGCTAGCTCGGACTGGGCAGCAAGGAAGGTGACACTGCCCAGCTATCAGACTCAGGTGGGCCCCTTAAAGAAAGGCTACAAGTACGAGTTCAAAGTCCGTCCCTATGGCAGCAACTTGTATGGGAGGGAGAGCAACACCCGGCACCTCAGAGTCCCTGAGACAGGTGAGGAATGTTTTGATAAAAGTTAGTTGTGTCCTTTTTTTGCTTTTTAAAACTTGTATGTGATTTACTGAAGTTGAATACATAGTACAGTCATGTTTAGATGATAATAGTGCACTCAACCTTCATTATGCAGTGCCCAGTGCCTCTCCGATGACTGTGTCCACAACAGTGAGCCATGAGCAGAATAACACCATCCATTTGAGCTGGGAGCCTCCTCCTCATGACACCCACAATGGTATCATACAGGGTTACCAGGTATTCATTGGATAACACTTATATTTACTAATACTTATCTTATCAATGATCCTGGGTGTCTTAAGGATGCAAATTGTTTTTCCAGGTGTGGTGTGTGGAGTCTGAGGAGCAGCAGTACCAGAACTGGACTGTGGATAGTGGCCAGCACAATCTTGTTATCTCTACTCTCAAACCAGGGAAGCAATACTGGCTCACCATAGCAGCTGTCAACGGAGCTGGAGTGGGAAGGCTGAGTGACCCCCATGGAATTGTCATCAGTGAGCAAAAGGGCGCTCAGGGAAAATTTTGCTGTTAATTTCTATATCGGGGTCAAATATGACCCATGTATATAAATGTGACCTAAAAATCAAATACAAAGAAACTATGAGGCGTATTTACCAGTCATTTCTAAATTATTACATGGCTGATGAGTACATGAGTACAACACCACCTTTGGTCTTTATTTTTCCAACAGCACACCTTTCAAATTTTGGGACAACATCAAAACAAATGTAGGCCAGGGACTAGGGGGCTGAGGGGCATTAGCCCCTTCCCTTATTCCTAACCTTCTACTTCTTATTATAAGACTTACCGGTACATGGATCAGATATTATATGTATATAGAAGTTGCCACTGGAAAATATGGGGCAGGTGAATAATTTTCCACAGTAGATTTGTTCCTGAGTGCAAACATTTCCAAATATAAGATATTCCTATGAAAGTCCATATTGAGCGCAGACCATAATACCAAACCTATTTTGAAACATAAAGTAAGAAAGGAAAAATAAAAACAAGGATTTGTGGCACAAGCAAGCTAGACACTGTATGAGTTGACAAAGACATGAATATGGGTAATCTTGTCCCATGTTGTAGTGAAACAAAAACAGTTGACATTCAAAAAATAAAAAAGGAAAAAAACAGTCTGATTTCATCTGCTTTGTATTTGCTTTTCAGACCCACAAAAGGCCATTTCGCCTGAGTTGGAGAGCCAAAGACGGGATCTGTCTCAGGTCCTGGCTGTGCTTCAAGACCCAGTGGTGATCGGCAGCATTGGCGCCCTCTTGTGGTGTGTTTTGATGGTTACAGCTGTGTTCCTCTTCAGACGCCACAGCAGGACTGGCCACTTGATACCAGGACATGGCAAGGCCAAAGGTGTGTCTCCACATAGGTTCAGTGTTCATATTTAATATGATAATTTGATAAGTTTCAGTGGGTTAAAGCTGAATCTCAGTAACACCTACAGGACTTAAATTCTCTGATAAAGCTATGTTAAAAATGAAAAAAAGCTGTCCTATATAATTTTGTATAATTTTGTTCATTTCTTTTGAAGGTTTGCACAGACTAACCAGTGAAGATCTTATAATAAAACACAGGTAAAGTGGAGAAAATTGGCAGAGCTTGGTGTTTACAAATATGATGTCATGTTAGATGTCATGTCACTGAAGTAATAAGAATATATCCAAATTGCCCAATCTAATCATATTCTCAATATTTCAGTAATTGTATTTCAAGTTAAATCTGATTTTTTAATACTGAATGGATCAACTCATATCAATATTAAGGCATTCTTTTTCTGACATGTGCTGCTTCCTCTACAGGATGGCAGCGCCAGACTCTCCTTGGATTTCTGGAGGCTGGAGACCTGCTTTCAACCAGAAATATCAGGATTTATGGGCCCAAGGACAGAAACATTCAGGGATCAGGAGCACCAGTGAGTATTACACATTGACACAGGTGAGAAGTGTAAAAATGTGGTCTAATCCCTTGCCCTGAAACACACGATAAACTGGATGTGAACACTAGTCTATCCAACTGCAGATAAAATTAATAATTTGTCAATATAATGAGATGCTAATCGGGGGTTCCTTTCACATGCAATGTTATTTTGGGCATGGTGTGAACGCTATTAAAGCTAAACTCTCGCCAAAACGCAACCTAGGCCTTTTTTGTGAATGTATATGAGTCAAACCTTCATTTAAAAGCATAATGACGACGAAAGAGGCACTTTTAGGATTTACCATATTTTACTATGATAGCATCAAAATGGCAGCATCGTGGCAGCCAGAAGTATCGATCTCCGAATGCGACTTAACATGGAGGTGAGTTAAGGTGGACCGCTCCTACTGCTTAGTTCCACATTAATCAGAGGTGCTCAAATACAAATCTTAAAGGGCCACAAAGATTTTTTTCAATGACTCAAAGGTCCACGTGTTGAGGTCAGTCAGGCCACATGCAATAATACTGAAATATTCAAAACAAAATGTCCTTTTCATTCAAAACAACAACAAAAATACGAACTAAAATAAAATGTAATTTCTATTTTGACATAAATTAAAATACATAGTTGAATATTTCCTCTTTTTGTTTGCCTTCAAACATTGTGTCCATCACTTCAGTCATACAATCTTTTATTATTTCTGCATCCGAGAATGGCTTCTTGTGCTTACCCAAAATCCACACCACTCTAAGTGAGCACTCTGTTGCTTTTTGTTGTTGTGTCATAGATGTGACGAGAATCCTGCTCGCAGCTAGATATGACAAAATTGTGCTCGCAGTAACCCAGCTGTCTGTGTGTCGTTGGCATGGAGACAAGTCCTGGTATACACGTGCTGACCCAACCGAAACACATAGTGAAGGAATAATAGTTCAGGCCACAAATAGGAGGCTGGAGGGCCGGAATGAGGCCCGGGGTCCACCTATTGAGGACCACTGATATAAATGCTTGGACAATTCATTGTTTTGTCGCAAAAAACAATATTGACCTTGAAGTTGAAAAATGAGCCTTATATAAGAAACAATACTAAAATCAAAAGCCGGAAAAGTCATGTGAGATATCGCTTTGCATTGTTGCTGGAAGAGTGTAGCGGGCCACTTTAACTGTCCTCCAAATTACGCCACATTCAGAGATCGATACTTCTGGCTGGCAGGACGGCGGCGAGTGAAACAAGCAACCGCTAACATGAGTTGTTCAGAAACGTTCTTTTTAGTAAACTCTGTACACAAACAATGTTCTCAATGCTCATGTTCATGTGTCAAGACCGTGGTGATACTACAAGCAAAATTTTATGTTGTGTCGAGCCTTCTTAGTGTTTTAAAAACAGTGACTTTGATGCTATCACTAATTTGCCCGTAGCACTCCCATTGAAAAGGAGTTTGACCTGAAAATGAGAATACGGTAAATCTTAAAAGTGCCTCTTTCATCGTAATTATGCTTTTATACGAAGGTTTGACTCACATACATTCATAAATAAAGCCTAGGTTGCTTTTGGCGAGAGTTTCGACCTAACAGGAAGGAGAGTAATGGTGGACCACTCCTCAAGCCTTCCTGTTAGGTCGCACTCGGGGATCCACCCTTTTTGTCTGCCATGATGGCAGCGTGCTGAAGATACAGCTGCTAAGGTGAGTTGTTCAAAAACCTTCTTTTTAGTAAACTCTCTGTGCACAAACAATGTTCTCAATGCTCATGTTCACGTGTAGAGACCCTGGTGATACTACGAGCGAAGTTTCATGTTGTGTTGAGGCTTGTGAAAAATAGTGATTTTGATGCTAGTGTAAGAGTGTCCCAGCACTCAATTGAAAATTAGCTTGCCCGAAAACGAAAAACTACGTTTAATCTTAAAAGTGCCTCTTTCGTTGTAATTATGCTTTTACACGAAGGTTTGACTCACATACAGTGGGGCAAATAAGTATTTAGTCAACCACCAATTGTGCAAGTTCTCCTACTTGAAAAGATTAGTGAGGCCTGTAATTGTCAACATGGGTAAACCTCAACCATGAAAGACAGAATGTGGAGAAAAAAAACAGAAAATCACATTGTTTGATTTTTAAAGAATTTATTTCCAAATCAGAGTGGAAAATAAGTATTTGGTCAGCTACAAAGAAGCAAGATTTCTGGCTGTCAAAGAGGTCTAACTTCTTCTAATGAGGTCTAACGAGGCTCCACTCGTTACCTGTATTAATGGCACCTGTTTTAACTCATTATCGGCATAAAAGACACCTGTCCACAACCTCAGTCAGTCACACTCCAAACACCACTATGGCCAAGACCAAAGAGCTGTTGAAGAACACCAGAGACAAAATTGTAGACCTGCACCAGGCTGGGAAGACTGAATCTGCAATAGGTAAAACGCTTGGTGTAAAGAAATCAACTGTGGGAGCAATTATTAGAAAATGGAAGACATACAAGACCACTGATAATCTCCCTCGATCTGGGGCTCCATGCAAGATCTCACCCCGTGGCGTCAACGGTGAGCAAAAATCCCAGAACCACACGGGGGGACCTAGTGAATGACCTACAGAGAGCTGGGACCACAGTAACAAAGGCTACTATCAGTAACACAATGCGCCGCCAGGGACTCAAATCCTGCACTGCCAGACGTGTCCCCCTGCTGAAGCCAGTACACGTCCAGGCCCGTCTGCGGTTCGCTAGAGAGCATTTGGATGATCCAGAAGAGGACTAGGAGAATGTGTTATGGTCAGATGAAACCAAAATAGAACTTTTTGGTAGAAACACAGGTTCTCGTGTTTGGAGGAGAAAGAATACTGAATTGCATCCGAACAACACCATACCCACTGTGAAGCATGGGGGTGGAAACATCATGCTTTGGGGCTGTTTTTCTGCAAAGGGACCAGGACGACTGATCTGTGTAAAGGAAAGAATGAATGGGGCCATGTATCGAGAGATTTTGAGTGAA
>JARJLU010015154.1:0-17801 GCA_030272975.1 Sparidentex hasta
TGAAAACAAGAGTGGCTGAAAAAAAAAGGGGGGGGGGGGATAGCGAGGATGACATCACGACTACTTTGTCCCCAAAACTAAAAATTTGGTTCGTAGCCCGACCATGATGATGATGAGGATGATGATGAGGATGATGAGGATGATGATGATTAGCCAGAGGCACAAAATGGGTGGCAGCTCAGTCTGAGAGAGAGAGAGAGAGAGAGAGAGAGAGAGAGAGAGAGAGAGAGAGAGAGAGGCCCAGGGCTGAATGGGGCATTGTGGGAAAGACAGTGGGCACACTGGGCAGCAACACAGAGAACACTAACTCACAGATCATGCCAGAGAGTCTGAAAACACCCACACTGGGCGACAATGGCAAACTTCATCGCTCCACTTGGCCCCTTCTGAATACACACATACAATGGCAGAATCCAAATAAGATGCTCTGTTATTCGGGAAATTCAACACACTAAATTCCTTCAGTGCCTCTGTCCCTTTGACCGGCAGCAGATGGCCGGGGCCTGCGCTGCAACGACGTGCGTGTACGTGTGCATGTGTGTGTGGTCTCTCTCTCTGTGTCTCTCCTGTTGCATCATGGGTAAGCATCCAGCAGCTTTAAAAAAAAAAAAAAAAAAAAAGTTGTGGAAACATTTGAAGCATTTGAAGGCGTGACAGGTGTCATGTGGGAGCTGTTTAATCCCAGCAGATGCAGGAGAGAGTCGTGGAAATTCGACTCGTATCCGTCCTGACCGGGAACGGATTTAACTAAATCAGTCAATTAAATCAGGCCTAATTAGAATGAGGGCTGAGGAGCAGCGGACCCAAGAGGGTTGACCTTTTTTTTTTTAACAGCTGGTCAGGATTCACTGTCAGCTCTCTGCTGCCTCCCTGTGGTGAGAGGAAGGAACTGCAGTGCTTCTTCTCACAAGTTTCAACACTTTGAAGTAACAGTGCTGCACTCAAAACATAGTAAAATACCAAATGTGGATTATTGACATCAAGATATATCTGAAGTACTAAAGCTAGATGTAAACATTATAAGGACACTCCCTCGCAGAGTTTGAAATCCAGCCAACTCTTCTCCAGAAGTCCAGTTACCTACAGTACAGCACATAGATTTAATGATTCAGAGTGATAATATCTCTGGATGATGTGTGAGACTGGTGGAGGTGGAGAGTCTAGTAAGATTTATCCATAACAATGCATTAAAATGTATGAAGTGATTTACATTTGGTTGGTTATTATGAATCTGAATCTGCACAGTAACTCATGATTAATGTTCTTAAAAAGATGTTATGAAGTAAAAAGAAAATTATTTGCTTCCAAAATGTTGAGGAGTAAAAGTAAAACTAGCATGAAATAGAAACAGGAACTTTGTATTGGTTGTATTGATGTTTGCATGTGAGCTGGAGATTTATTGGGGTATTTTATTATTCTGTGTCACTTTGTTATGTTTACATTCCTCGGCTCAGACGACGTGTTGGTTTGATGGATGGATATCGTGGTTGTTTGTAAATAAAACTATCAGTACTATAAATGTTTACAATTACACTTTCAGAACACTACATGTTTATATTCCAGCAGCACAGTGAATGTATATTTATGTTTAAAATATTACGTGTATTTATTCCTGGTATTACTGTACATAGAGTGAACTCTAACCCTACTTCTTTATTTTTCTTAATTTGTTGTGTGAATGCACTGTCAGGAGGACTGTTCACTTAATTACTGACAATAAAGGAATTCTGCTTCTGGTAATTGATCAAGAAAGATTTTTAACTAAAGGAACATTTATATTCTTATATTACATATTACATTTATATAGAAAATAAAATTCCGTGGACATTCAGCTATAAGAGGCAATATATATCGAAGCACATCTGTCAGCCAGGATATTAAATACTGGGGTACAGCTCTCTCATGGCCATTAAAATAATGTTCATAAATTAACTACACCACATTTATTAACTAATTAAAAAGCATTATGCGCATCAGCTGCAACCTTTAAATAAACAATTGCTAATACATAGTTTATAAAAGCATTTAATTGCTTGTTAACCTAAGTTCAGTCAACTATACTTGCATTTTTTAATCATATTTATTGTTTATCTTAATGATATTACAGATAATATAAAGTATTCCAAATATACTTGGTGGTAGCCTGTTGATTCTTTTCTTCCACCGTTATTGATTTTTTTTTTTTTTTTTTCCAAATTTGTTCATCAATATGATCAAATTAGGCCTAAAAAAACAGTATTTGAGGTTTTGACCCTGTAAATCTCTTCGGCTGTTCTGCGGTCAGTCCTGTGACGTCCTGCCGGCTTCACATCGTGAGTCCTCGGATGAAGTAAACTGATCTCAGACCTGTGGAGGTGTCGTAAAATCGTGGGACTGGCAAACGTCATGAAGACGGTTTTATCGTTTAACTAATCGCTTTTAAAGGATTTATAGTCTTGAAATCACGGGGTAAAAATGATTTTTATAACAACATTTTTTAGTTTTTCCCCCACATTTCACGGTTTGTTTTCGTGACATAACGACATCTTTGCGTCGGTCGTCGCTTTACGGCAGAGCGTGTTGCTGGAGGTCAGGGGCATGACGAGAACTCGAGCTCGGTAGTCTGAAACGAGAACCCGGTGTTTTCACTTGGGAAAAAATCACGAAGGATTTAACAAACGCTTCAGCGGGACAGCGACTGTTGCTGCCGGTGAATCCTGCAGCTCGTCACTGATAAATTCGTCTCGAATTTTAAGTTTCGCGACATAGCTTCGCTTGCTAACGTTAGCCCGGTCGGCTCGGCTAGCATCTCCAGCAGCTCCCCACCCCCTGGCTCCAGTCCTCGCCAGGTGACCCCTCACATCTGCCACAGCCATGGACAGCAACTCGCAAGGCTCGGGAGGAGGCAAGGGCGGTCTCGGGGGTCTCTTCGGAGGTGGTGCCCCTGAATACTCCAACACGGAGCTCGCCGGTGTTCCCTGTAAGCCTGATGTAATGTTACCAGCACGCTAGCTAAGTTAGCTGCTAGCAGAATGCTATGGTTAGCTTAACAGCTTCTTCAAACAGCTAACTGTACTGTCAGTTCGCTTTATAGCCTTTATATTTCTGTTATTTGTGTTTACATGCGTATTAATATAAAGACTTAGCTAACATATGTTGTAATGTCATTTCAGTGACTGGGATGAGTCCTCTGTCCCCTTACCTCAATGTCGACCCTCGTTACCTGGTTCAGGTAAGCTACAACTGAAGTTAAACGTGGAGTTGTAGCTGTTTTCTGGGTAGTGGAATAATGTGTTTGTATTTCTCTGACTAACAGCTGCTGATATTGTGTTTCAGGACACAGATGAGTTCATCTTACCGACAGGCGCTAATAAAACAAGAGGGAGGTTTGAGCTGGCTTTCTTCACCATCGGAGGATCCTGCATGACAGGTAAGAGATCACCAACATCTGTTACATCTCACTGCCAATCAGATTACTTATGTTCAAGAGGAAAGGTTTGTATTTTACATATAGGAAACATAGAGTAGTCATACGTTTGTAGACAGCCCAGACAGATCACTCAGCTTCCTTTACTTGAGGCTTGACTGTAGCTGTTTTTTAAAGGGGATAATTTATATAGTAAAAGCTTCTGGATATCTATCAGGCTGAATATGTAGTTGAATATCTGGCGTGTTGGACATCAGCACGAGCTAAAGCCAGTGAGAGCAGACACCTCTCACTTTTCTACCTCTCCTCTCTGCAGTCGGCTGCAGCAGCAATCCTTGCTACTCATGCATTCAAATTGTCTTCTCACCCATATTATTATTATCATCTTCTTCTTTCTTTATGTAAATCAATGCACGAACAACTGTTAGGATCGATTTCTGAGTCACATGTTGTGAGAGTTTGTTGTGCAAACAGCACAGCAATCAGTCGACTTTACAAGCCCTGTAGTCTGACCAGGGCATCAGAAGAGTGTTAAAACTGTGGATTTCGGCTCAGTGTTTGAGAGTGACATGTTCAGTCATGTTTAAGTGGATATCATATCTAGTGTAATTGGAAGTTAAACATCAGACTGTGTTTAGTGTCCATTGTGTGTTATTTGTCTCTGCTGATTGTGTCACTCAGTGTTTCTGCCTCTTTGTTTTGATGACAGGAGCAGCACTCGGAGCTGTTAACGGTCTCAGGATGGGTCTGAAGGAGACCAGAGACATGGCATGGTCCAAACCTCGTAATGTACAGTAAGTATGAGGCCAGAGTTCAGTTTATCAGTATTAGTAGCTCTAATATTATACATGGATTAGTTGACCTGTCCTCTAAATGTTTGCTTTCTCTCTCTGCAGGATTATCAACATGGTGACCCGACAGGGTGCTTCATGGGCCAACTCTCTGGGTTCTGTTGGTAAGACTGTTAAAATGTAAATGTAAATTTGTGTTTCTGATGGTTCCTATGTCAGTTTTCAAGTCTCCCTCTTCTGAATGTCTGTGACTGTGTAAGATGGATGTGTTGTAATATATTATTCTGCTGCCTCTGATGAAACTAAACTAAGTGCAGCTCCTCTTCTGTTGCAGCCTTGTTATATAGCGTCTTCGGCGTAGCGATAGAGAAAGCCAGAGGAGCAGAAGACGACATCAACACAGTGGCTGCTGGGACGCTAACTGGGATGCTGTTCAAGTCAGGAAGTAGGTGTCTTTTCTGTTATACCTGTCATTACTGCACCGTGGACATTGTGTACACTGTGTACAGTGAGCATTGGCTATAACTTTTAACATGTTACTCATCTGATTGTTGTGGGTGGTACATGATGTGAGAGGATGTTGCATCAGAGCTAAAGGTGACATTTGAAGTTTGCTTATTTTAATGGGCAATCTGACAGAAAAATTCATGCTGAATATCGGCCATGATAATCGGTCTAATGTCGAGGACAGAAAAAATAAACGATAATGATATGAAATGTTACTGTAAAGCACTTAAAGGTGAAGAAAATTGCATTATGTCTGAGAATTGACAAATCACTGTTCATCTGTCTAAATTGAAGTAACAAGCTGTCTGGCAGATGGTCACTATGAGTGTTTATTTGATGCTCATATTTGGCTCCATCACTCATTCTGCTACATCTGTGTGTTTGCAGGTGGTGTAAAGGGTGTAGCCCGAGGAGGTCTGGCTGGTTTAGCCTTATCTGGTGCCTACGCTCTCTACAACAACTGGGACCACATCACCGGCTCCTCCTCATCGTCGTCCAGGCTGTACTAACTGCTCCTCCCCCACACACACATCTGCTTCCACATTAGGGCCAAATATCTCTCTGAGGACACAGCCTTTAACCACAGCGCTACGAGGACTCTGGTCAAATGCAGTGTGCTTTTCAGGGACGTGAGCCGATCCCAGATCGCTGGTTTATCCCCCTCGTCGCCACTTTTACTTTCCAGGTGTATTCTGGGAAAGACAAGATGTGAAAATGCGGACTCAATCCCACTGGAGCTCCAGATGTAGACCGTCCTATAACACCCGTCTCTTCATGCATCCTGTCACCGATCTGAATTAGACCCTGAGAGGATGTTGAACAGAGGAGTGTTGTTTGTCATATCTTTGTTTATGGGAGACTTATTAGTCGTCTTTGATGCTAGTTTTAAAATCAATGAACCCATGAAATGTGGGTTAAAAGAGCCAATTTGTAAGATGGTGGATGTGGTTCACTGGATGAATGGCAGTGATTCATGTTCTGGTTTTGGACTGAAAGACTCTTCAGTTGGTGAAGAGCAAAGAGATTTACTGTCTACAAACACAGAGCGAAGCCTTACGGTCAGTTCTACTCTTGTATTTATTGAAGCAGTGCTCTCTGACGTCACTGTAAAGCTGTTTATGTGTTTCCATAAACCCGCTGTGTTAAAAACTATAATAAAAAAATGGGAAATGTCAACAACATTTTTTGCTTTTAGCAGATTTTATTGCACAAATGTTTGACTGGGTGTAAAAGGTCATGAGTAGTGTTTACTATGCAGCGCTCCAAACCAGAGTAGTGTGTAGCGTCGACTGCTAGAAGACAATTGTTGCACATTCAGAACGTGTATTTACATCTTGAAGTGGTTTAAGTTCCCGGTGGCTTTTTAGAAAAACAGTCTGTGGACATCAGACACGAAACAGAGCAGAGCTTATGTTTGCTGTGAGTCGGGTGGTGACGCCTAGTGCAGGAAGAAGTCCCTGATGCGTGTAGCCTCGATCCAGGGGATGTAGGCGGCTGTGCGGGTGAAAACGCTTGGCTTGTTCTCCACGGTGCATCCGATTGGACCGAAGCTCACCACGCCGTGCACCTCCCAGCGGTCACGTCCCAGCTGGCACAGCAGAGGACCACCGGAGTCGCCCTGAAGAAGAGACGACAGGGTTTTTATAAACGAGGTGAGGAAAAAACCTTTTAGTTAAAGCTGCTGTGAGGGACGTTCATTTATGTTGATTCTAGCGCCCCCTGTGGGCAAAAGCGGGAATTCCCCCAGCTCTTAATGCATTAAGAATAAGCTGCAGCTCATATAGAGGCGTCAGTATTTAACTAAGACTGTTTCATAAGTTAAACTGGACCTTAGAACTGGGCTGTCCATGGTGAGGTCCACAGGCCACAGAGTGAAAAAATATAACATTTACACGCGATAATGTTGGTTCGGCTGTTTATCTGACCTGACACGCAGCAGGCGGGTCCTCTTTGTCTCTGAATCCGGCGCAGATCATGGAGTCTCGAACGCGATCGCCCCAGAATTTCTTCTGCCGGCAGGTCTTGAAGTCGATGATGGGCAGGCGTGCTTGATTCAGGGCTTCTGCCAGAGAGACGTTCTCCTTCCCGCCTGCATTTTAAATCACAAAATAAATATTGAGTCTGGGTTACACTGTACAATAAACTATCCTGTTTCATATCAGATCAATATCCCTGTTGGCCTCCTCCAGACTCTTTACTCCCCCTCTCTTCCCTCCACTCACCCCGGGTGTCTCCCCAGCCTGTGACCCAGCAGTAGTGTCCCGGGTTGAGGCTGGTCTGCTTGCGCGGCAGGCAGGCGTAGCGGATGAAGTTTGACGGGTTGATGTCTGTGGCAGCCTTCACCAGGGCGATGTCGTAGTCCAGCTCGCTGTGAGCCGGGTATCGGAAGTTCTCGTGTCTGTAGATCCTCTTCACCGGGAAAATCCTTTCTGCCGTCTCTGAGCGCTTCAGCTGGTGCTTCCCCAGGACGATCCTCCAGCTCCCAGCATCCTCTGCTTTACCCCTGAGAGAAGACTTAGAGTCAGGCCTCTGTACCTCTCACTGTGTTATTCTTGATATTTCTATGATGAGTTTCTTACTTTTGGAAACAATGAGCTGCAGTTAGGACCCAGTTCTTGTGGATAAGCGTTCCTCCACAGACATGAATGTAATGTTTACTTCCTCTGGGTCGAACCTACGATGGAGAGCAGACGGACTCCTCAGTGATGTGACATGTTGTAGCGGCCAACTCAAACGTGAACATTGTAATATTCCTTGTAGCTCTCAAGGAAAGATTATGTGTGTGGGAAAGAGCAGTTCACCAAGCACAGAGCTCTCAAGGGCCAAAAGTTAATATATAAATACATCAATAACTATATAATTTATTTACATGAAGCCAGAAAACTCAGGGAAGACCAAAAATACCAGTGCAAACTGCTCTGCAAAGATTAAAAAGCCTTGTGCCATTAGTATATTTTGGTTTTAACTTATTAATCTAAGTCTAACCTGTTTTTTTGGCACCTGGATCCAAACAGCTGCTGTTTTTCAACGCCTGTGTTCATGATGCAGCACTTCTCATCCATCCTGCCATTTGTTCTTTTTATATAACGTTATTTACCTGGTTAAATCTCGAATTTTAGTTGTTCAAGTGGGGATTTGCTGAACTGATTGGCTAATCAAGCGACTGACAGCAAATTAACTGACAAGTAGTTTGGTAATTACTGAAAATTGTAAACAGCCAGTCAAACAAAACAAACACTTTGAAGACGTCACTTTTGTCCCGTGTTTATTTTTTCATTAATATTCTGACATTTAACCGATAGAAAGGATATTAGACTTTTAAAAACTCTGTCTCTGATGCAGCAAAATAAGTTATCAGTAAAAGTGTATTACGAGTATTTGCCTCTAAAAGGTACAAGTACTTCAGATTATCCTTAGGTTAAGTACTTGATCTACTCAGTTACATTCCGTCACTGAGGTCAAACATGCAGCCTGTAGAACGGAGACGAGCCTCTTGTGCAGCTGCTAACAGTTCACGAGTTCCCTGCTCCCTAAAATACTGATGCACACAGACAGATTTACCTGCAGAGAGACCTGCCAGGGCCAGGAGTGAGGTCTGGCCTCGTTCCCAGACACAATCCTCTCGGCCATGTTGGGCTTGAAGTGAGCCATGCCACAGTCTTTGGGCCAGTCTGAGGACAGGAAGCACAAAAAACGTTTAGAAAAAAAGTCACAACAAGCTGAGAGAATCTAAAAGTGTGTTGAAATTCGTTTGTAGCTGTCTCCAGGTGTGTTCCCGCCCTCACCCAGGTGGAGCAGCTTGTGCTGTGGCTGTCGTCCGGGGGTCAGTGTGTATGCAGCTGCGGGCAGAGACGCCTTGCTCGACAGCAGCGGCAGCAGCAGAGGAAGAAGCAGAAGCAGAGGAGGTCCAGGCACAGCCATCGTCTTCACGCAGAATCACCGGCCGGCACACATCCCACGCTATTTATACCAGGCAGTGAGCACACACAGATGTACAAGCACAGGTACACATACAGCACACACACACACACACAAGCAAACACCTCCGGGGACAATGAGCCGTGTCACAACAAAGCCCTGGATTGTTCTCCTGTAGCTGTGATGTTCTACTGCTGCTGAGAAAAAAGAGGATTTCAGGGGGTCCCATCAGCACTTTCACATACATACAGTATAGTACGGCCACAGTACACCAACATGCACGCAGGACAAAGGAAACACAACACTGTACACAAACAAACAACATGTCATGTGACTCAGAGCAGTGACACAGTGACCTCAGCATGACCTCAATCTCTGATATCCCAAATCTCGACTATAGTTCATCCTGCGTCATGACATGACTCAGGAGAAATGTTGTTGGACATTGATTTCCTGCTGAAGAGGAGTTGTGATCATTTGATATCACAGGTCAAAACTTGAATGGCGTTCAGTAGAGTGCACACCTCAGTCTCCTTAATTCAGTCAGGCATATTACAATATCAAAGAAAACATTTAAGTTGCTGGCTCCGGATTTATATTTGGATCCGGATCAAATCATACTCACTGATTTCTATATCTCACGATGTTAAAGACAGTAACAGTTCCTTGATCCGTCCCTTTATCTGGACCAACGCTCAGTGTTAATCTGTGGCCGTGACTCATCCTTTGTTTATGTTTCATGGACATCCGTTCAGTAGTTTTTGTGTAATCCTGCTCGCAAACCAACAAACAAATGAAAACTGCAGTACTGAAAGGTTTTCACCAGCCTCAGCGAGCATTATTGTGAACATGTTTCAGGGCCACGTCAAGTCGACCTCATCAGTATGAAACAGATGGCAACGTGATTGGTTCCACTCACAGTAGAACGTCACGTAATTCTGTTTCCTGTTACAATAGCAGGATATGAAAAGAGCTTGTCTCCATGTGGGAATCAAACCACAGAGCGTACGGCTCTCTCATCGATCAGCCCCGACCCAAATGTCCCCGTGTTTGGACACTTACGACACTCAAAAACTAAACCAAACCAAATTTGTTTTTGTGATCATGTCACGTTTGCCACTTAACATATTCACCGCCACACTCGTAAGCAACACAACCAGCAGACACACTTCGTCTCAGCTGTACTTTGTGTTTAGTGCTAGTTAGCAAATGTTAGCATGCTGTCATGCTAGACCAAGATGGTGGACAGATGGTTGCTAAACACACATATGTTCACACTGGTGCTGTTAGTGTATGCATGTGACAATTAGCTTTTACCTAAAAATTATCAGGTCTACACAGGTTTTTTAAAGACATCGAAGTTACATTTCACGTCACAGATTCGCCAGAAACAGTTGTAACAGAGGAGAAAACAACAACAGACCCACTGTGAAAGAAGCGGCTAAATTCTTTTGAGTGAAATGACTCATTTCACCAACACAATTTGAGTCATTTGGTCTATTAACATTTGGAAAGTCTAGAAGAGGTTAAATTGTTTACAGTGACCCAGGCGTAAATGCAGAATTTACACATTCCCATCGCACAAAAAAATCAATCTTGGCTAGTTTAAGTGGGATTTTTGACTAGTGGAAAAGAGGTATGAGTAGGCTACAGCCTCTGAAAGCTACTACTTTACATGCCTTGATCACATTAAAAAAAATAAAAATAAATAGCTATCTCTATCCAATGTATTGTCACGCAATGTTTAGCCATTATATTTGTTGTTATCACATTTTCAAAATTGGAATTACCCTCAAGAGAAAAGAGAAAACACGTATATAATTCTTTCTAATGTTTACTATAACATATTTACAGTTGTCAGTGGAAATGTGCTCCACATAACAACCAGTCCTGATCAAAAGTGTTGCTGTCGAGGCAGAAAGCTCACAGACAGACACCTCAAAGCCAAGCGAGCCAGAACAAATGAACTAAAACTAAATCTGCTGGACGTCACAAGAAGTCAGTGGAAAAACTTATCTTTGTATGATTTGAGTGTATAGACCCTTTAAGACCAGAAAATAAGACTAAGATTAAATGAAAAGAGACTCTCGCCTGCTCTACACACATCTGTGAAAATACGACAACAATACCTGCAGTGGAAGCCACTAGTGAGTGGAGCTTTTTTCTGTGGTGAATGAGAGAGAATGTGCCCGCTCATCTGAATGGCAGCGCCTGAATGGTCAAACCTCCCGACGGTGGTTCACCAAGTTTACACACAACTCGACTTTCTGCTTTGTTTTCCACAGAGGATGAGTGGAGCGAGTGTGGGAGAGGAGAGGGAGGGAAGGTTTCATGTCCCAGCCGTGTGTTTCTGAGCCGAGTTGTAATTATCTGAGTAAATATTTAAGTTGATTCTGACATGTGCAACCATAACAATCACATTATCTCTCAGCTGTAACGAGACGGAGATGTTAGCAGGAGAAGATGATGTTTTCTCACAAATTTTGCAGAGATGTTATTATGAATATCATGTTTGTTATATTACTGACGTACTTATGTTTTACAGCTGTAGTTTGCTGAGGTGGAGCTACATTTCACTGCTGTAATGGGGCAAATATGTAAGAATGTTAGTTTACAACAAATGTGCACAAATCATCGTCTGAATCCAATTGATGAAATATATTTTAAATATGGACTATAATGTCAGTTTACAGTATCCATATACAACAGGTGGGTTTATGTTATCCTATGTTTTCTAAAGAACATGTACCTTGATGGCTTCGCACTAATACAAAACAGCATAGAATGAAAATACTTAAAAGCTGGACCCATAGAAATACTTTTCATACTTTTAATTCCTTTTTATTTAAAAACAAACATTTTCAGAGCAGCAGAGACACGAAGACAACATTTGGTTTTGCTGCACATCTACGTGAACGAATGCGTTACATTCAGGCTGTTGTTAAACTAAATTGCCCGTAACTTTCATGAAGACGTCACTAGAAAATGCTTCTACCAGTCACTAGACAGCAAGTATGTTTTTTTTTTCAGAAGTGGTGGGGAGGGGAGCTCGGTGAAGTTACAGAAAATAAATCCTAACAACCACAACCAACAAGTTAGGCAGCTAAATGTAGCCTGAAAGGCAAAACCCAGGGAGATAAAGCCTCAGTCTTGAGGATTAATACTGCAGACAGTATCTGGAAAAAAAGTAATATAAAGCCTTTTTGTGGCTCCAGAGGAAGCTGCATGTAATGTGATCAATTGTGCATCAAATGCATTGTGGGTAATGTAGGTGCAAGGTTTTGAAAAGCATCTAACACTGTTGGACTCATATTAGAAAACAAATCGATACAGCAGAATGAGAGTTATCAGCTTTTTTAAAATTCCAAGATCTGCTGCCTACATTTCCCACAATGCAGTTTTGCCACAGAGTGACATCACTGCAGAGAATTCGTCACCTCTGGAGCCACTAAATGCAAAGACCTGAGTTACCTATGTGAAAGTGAGAACTGCTCCCAGTCTCTCTCCGAGCTCCATTCAGAGTTTGTTAGTCGTGTCTTTGTGCAAACTTTGGACTCGCAGCCATCAGATTAGTCTCCAGTATCAGTCATTTGCCTTCCTGGAGGCTCCACACCATCCCGGCCTCCGAAACGACCTGATCACGCTCTTCTTGCGGCCGTGTGCACTCTCTCGTGAGGGTGTCTTAGGACTGCTGGTGATTTCTTCTCTGTATACCTCGTCATCTTTTGCGGTGTCTGCCTCTGCCCGGCTTATTCTACGAGCAGCTTCTACTGTTTCCTCCTTTTTGCCTTCCTCCTCCTTCTCCCCACCCTCGTCTGGTGTCTCCTTACTGTCAGCCTCCGCTACACAAGTCGACGTAATGATCATGGCAGGTGGATTAAGGTCAGGGGTCATGGCCTTCACCATGTTTGATATGACAGGAGGCTTCGGTGCCTTCTTCTTCTTCAAAGTACGTCTCACCGGTTGGGGGCTGTCCTGGACCTCCAGATGCTTCAGTATGGCGGTGCTCAGAACCTCCGGGTCCAAAGATGCTCCGTGAATGTCCCACGTCATCCCGTCCTCGTCCCACTGCACCTGCTTCATGCTGCTCCTCCTCCCCAGCTCGTCCCTGTCCTCCCCCTGGATCTTCAGACATGACCTCCTACTGTCCGGCTCTTGAGGAGAGTTCCACGTCTCTCCACGCCTCTCCTCCTCTTCCCCACTGCTCACTGGGAACATGCTGGAGGACGGTGACACCAGGTTAGAGTTGGAGCCAACTGAGGACTTCAGGTTCAGTCTTGATCCAGGCGGCGAGCCTAAGATGGAGTGGGAGCCCATGTTGGAGTTGGATGCGTTCATCCTGAGGCCCCACACGGAGCCAACAGGAGTGATCGTCTGCACAGCTGCATCTACGAGCTCCAGCCGTGAAGTCATTGTCCCTTCCTCCCTTAACATCTCAACCTTGTTGATGCCGCCGCTGATGTTTAAGTTGCACTTGCAGCAGTCACCCAACTGAGAGTCGCTCAGAGAAGAAACAAGGGGTGACTTCCAACTTCGGCCTGTTGGACAGCTTTGTCCCAGCTGCCATGGCAGCTCGAGATAGCAAACTGACGCTCCTGATTCTTGCCTCTTTGCTGGAGAATTCAGCGTCAGGCAGCTTGACGTTTGCGCTGGACTTCTGACTTCACTCTCCGTTAACTGCATGCCTCCAGGACTGTGCAGTTTTTCAATCACGTCATCAACGAGGCTTCCAGGATCTGATGAAGCACCTCCTTCTGCTAGGCTGACAGACGATGGGATCGGGGAAGGGAATGTAAAAGAAAGCAAGTTATTCTCTAGGAAGCCCTCGTCGTCTGTGCTGGTGCGCTGATTGTGACTGGGGGAGTTAGACGGCAAAGGTGAGGAAGTGTGAGGCTGCAGGGGAGGCAGCAGTGGGGACGGCAGGGGCGAGGAGGACACCAGTAAGTCATTCCGCTGGTGTGTGTTGATGATTAAAAATGAAGAGGAAGTTGTTAAAAGATCCTCTGGTGGTAAAGTCGGTGTCTGTAGGGGGGAGATGAGGGGAGAAATTGTGGTTGGTGTGGGCACTGGAGACTCTGGCGCGGGAGAATATGGGGTTTCCTGGGTTAGACTGGAGGGGCGTGAGGTCCCACCTTTCCATACGATGGTGTCTGGAGTGCTGCTGCGGCTGTGTGTGCTGCCGCTACACTGGCTCCAGCGCTGCATGTTGATAATGCGCTCGCTGACGGCAGCAGGAGGATTGTGCGCCTCTATGTTTTGGGCCGAAAGAGACAACTCGTGACCTTTGGTGGGCTTGAGGTGCTGCCACATGTGAGGGTGCAGTGGCTTGTGTGACAGTGAGGTCTGCTCAGAGGGTGTGTTGGTGCTGGAGCTGCGTTTCAGGTCCGTTATGGTCCAGGCCGGGTCCCGCTTGTGCGGAAGTCCTGTCGCCATGACCACATCCATGGAGCTCTTAGAGAGGGAGAAAATGGGTGAGTGATCATCCTCATCCTCCGTTCCTGCAGTCCCAGCATCACTGGAGAACGAGAGCGACTGACTGCCTGAATAACAGACTGGCATGTAGCTTTCGGACGCAGGGCGCCCAGCCCTCGCCATGGCAACAGCACGAACCTGTGAAGGAAGACACATCTTTGATTGTTTAATTGCTCTTTATCATTAAACTTTCACAGACTGATTTTCTGGCCACTGGGGGGCAGCAGAAACAAACACTGTCACACAATATCCTCAGTCAGGACGTTTCCATGCACACTTAAATCGAGCTACGGTCACAGCTCAGTTGTCGCAGCACACAGGCACCAGGGGGGAATCGATTTATTGACCGAAGTGTGTCCGACTGGATCACGATCGGTAGCGAGACTCACTGTTTCATCCGACTGACCGATTAAGTTATGAACGTGAAAATGGGTGCAGAGGGAAAGGTGCATTTCATACGTACCCCACACTAACTTACATACATGCTGTCCCTCGACACCATTCTCATGTTGCCAGGTTTGATATGAAGCTACATACAGACGCCCGCTAGCTTAGCTTAGCATTAGGAGGAGGAACAGGGGGGAACAGCTTGCTTTGTGTCTTTGCCATCACTGCTCCCTGCCGAGAAATACTCCTCGCACATACAACCCCCCTGTAAATCTACAGATTATAGTTTTAACATTTTCCTTTTGAGCGGATTACCTAATGAAATACAGCATGTTAATTGGTGAGGTTAAAAGGTGCTTTCCGGCGGATTTGTTACCTTAGGACATAGCCAGACAAGCTGTGACTCCTGTTTCCAGCCGTCATGCCAGACTAAATTTAACGGCTGCTGTCTCAAGCCTCACATTGACTTTACAGTCTTGTCTGACCCCTTTGCAGGAAACCATTGAATTTCCCAGAATGTTGAACTATTTGTTTACATTTTATTATTTCTGTCTGACTCTGAAACACAGCCTCATCCCAGTTTACGCACACACGCCCACACATTCACAGGCACTCCCAGATTAGCCCTAATGGGATTACACAATCCAGATTATTAAAATGCAGATTGATGGAGACAGTTTAGGAGAGCATTTGGTCTTTAATTGTCCGGAGACAAAGGAGCAGAAGAGACAATGAAAGAGACAGAATGAAGGACGTTATGATATGAGAAGTTATGATTAATTCATTTGTTGTTGTCCCCCAGAGAGTCAGTGCACATGTTTTTATTTCCTTTATATTGTAAATATTTATTTATGTGTTTAAAATCACATCATGCTCGTTCTTCATTGCCTCACTTACTGAAACTCAATGCTACTCTGACGGATTCAGCAGCACAAACACATCAATTTATTGTAAATTTAAAATAAAACTGTTCATTCATTCATTGTCCCAAACTGACCTTGTACTGTTTCTGCCCTGCTGTCATCCAGACTACCTTATAATTTGTCTGCGCCGGGGGAACATACACCTAGTGAAGTCACAGAAATGAATGAAAATACAGTCCAATAAATAAAATCTTACCTATAACGAACGCACCTTGTGTTGCTTTCACAGAGCCGGTGGTGCTCAATGGCGTCTCTCACTCCTCCTCATCCTCGCTCACTTCTTAAGAAAATCACCCATCTTGTTTCCAGCTGCCCTCAAACACACACTCGTCCGTTTTCAGGGCGTCTTCACGTCGATGTCATGTGAAGTTGGCATCAGTGTGAATTTGAGGATTCCTCCCTGTGCATGTGCGTGTGTGTAAAAGAGAAGTCAATTGCTGAACTCTTCCTTCAGCTCTGAGGATTAGCCGTCATCTCATTAGCTCCTGCCAATCTCTAACCTGATTGTGTGTGTGTGTGTGTGTGTGTGTGTGTGGGTGTGTGTGTGTGCGTGCATGAAACAATGGTGGGCGGATGAGTGGCTAATGAGCATCATGATTCTGAGCCAGGATCAGATCAGCTGTCATATTACATGTATGTTGATGTTGATGAGGGCTGTCAGGCTGCTGGAAGCAGCAGATGAATATAAAACAAAACTAAGAGACTAAAAGTACTTTAACTACTTTAACTGCAACTGTTCAACAGAAACACCTGTTTTACTGCTTCCTGTCTTTCAATACAACACATATTGTGATCTAAATATCTAAGTGCTGCTCAATCTGAATACTTTTATACAGACTGTTATAATTTAAAATGATTTATGTTAAATAAAAGTTTGTAATGTGTTTTTGGATCGAGGCTGGACAATGAATAAACAGACCATGAAGATATTGGTGTTAAATTAAATTACATTTTTAGGTTTGAGGTTAAAATTTCCTCTTGACAAGTTTCAAAAAAAGATAAACCTTTAATATAAGTAATAATATAAGGGAGAACACTTCAGGCAGTGCTGGCACTGGTTCTGATTGGACTTTAGCCCCTTCAGCAACATCAACCAGTGTATCAGATTATATTTCCAGCAATAAATCAGTATTTTGGACTGAAACACTCCCCGAGTCACATGAGAACCAACAGCATTCAGCAGAGGTCGGACAAAGCTCCACCCACACCTGACTCACCTGAGACAAACCACGGGACAGTTTGTCGGTCTGTGTGTGTGTGTGTGTGTGTGTGTGTGTGTGTGTGTGTGTCTTTAGTACAGAACCACAGACAGACGATCAGATTCACCTTCAGACTGAACTAACAACGTCCTCTGAGTGAGTTCATCTACAGGAGAGAGGAGGAGGAAACTACAACACTGCAGACGCTCCACACGCTGAAGGTGAGTCCGACCAGAACCAGAACTCAAAGTAAACTTCAGTGAAGTGAAGGAGGAAGTGGAGCTGTGACTGACTGTACTGTCTGCTGTGTTCACAGCGTCACTCAGAGACAAAATGGCTTCAAGGTTAAAGGAGGATCTCTGCTGTCCCGTCTGCCTCGACATCTTTAAAGATCCCGTCATCCTGTCATGTGTCCACAGCTTCTGTAAAGACTGTCTGAAGAGCTGCTGGGCAGAGAAAGAGATCAGAGAGTGTCCAGTTTGTAAGAGAAAATCTTCAAAGGAAATACCGACTCCTAACTTTGCGTTAAAGAACCTGTGTGAGACCTTCTTACAGGAGAGAGATCAGAGAGCTTCAGAGGATCTCTGCAGTCGGCACTCTGAGAAACTCAAACTCTTCTGTCTGGACCATCAGCAGCCGGTGTGTCTCGTCTGCAGAGACTCGGACCAACACACCAACCACAGATTCAGACCCATCGATGAAGTTGCACAGCAACACAAGAAGGAACTTCAGGAAACTCTGGAGCCTTTAAAGAAGAAGTTAAAGGTTTTGGAAGAAGTTAAAGTGGAGTTTGATCAGACAGCAGAACACATGAAGGTCCAGGCCCGACACACAGAGAGGCAGATTAAGGATCAGTTTAAGAAGCTGCACCAGTTTCTAGCAGAGGAAGAGGAGGCCAGGATGGCTGCACTGAGGGAGGAAGAGGAGCAGAAGAGTCAGATGATGAAGGAGAAGATGGAGGCTCTGAGCAGAGAGATAGCAGCTCTTTCACACACAGTCAGAGCCACAGAGGAGCAGCTGAGAGCTGAAGACGTCTCATTCCTGCACAACTACAAGGCTGCAGTGGAAAGAGTCCAGCAGCGCCCCCTGCTGGAGGATCCACAGCTGCCCTCAGGAGCTCTGATAGACCAGGCCAAACACCTGGGCAACCTGAGCTTCAACATCTGGAACAAGATGAAGGACATGGTCTCCTACACTC
>JARJLU010015155.1:0-41079 GCA_030272975.1 Sparidentex hasta
GATCCTCCTGGAATTATCTGAGTACAACTCTAACAATGAGTACTGTCAGTCTGATGTGAAATGAGTCTGTGGAAACAGGTAGTTTTCTTGTAAATTAACTCTGAAATCCAAGGAAAATATCATAAAAAGTCAGATTTTAGAGGGCTTTAATTTTGAAAATCCACATCAGATCCTCCTGGAATTATCTGAGTGCAACTCTGACATTGAGTACTATCAATCTGAAGGGAAATGAGTCTATGGAAACAGGTAGTTTTCTTTTAAAGTAAATCTGAAATCAAAAGGAAATATTATTAACAATCTCAATTTTCAAAGTGCTTTGATTTTGAAAATCCACATCAGATCTTCCTGGAATTAACTGAGTGCAACTCTGGCGTTGAGTACTATCAATCTGAATAGAAATGTGCCTGTGGAAACAGGTAGTTTTCTATTAAATTAAATCTGAAATCAAAGGGAAATATTAGCAAAAATGTCAAATTTTAGAGGGCTTTAATTTTGAAAATCCACATCAGAACGTCCTGGAACTACCCGAGTAAGTCTCTGAGGTTGAGTTCTATCAGTCTGAAGCGAAATGAGTCTCTGGAAACTGGTAGTTTCCTCTTAATGTGGAAATATTGAAAATATTTGACTATTAAGTGGGCTTTTATTTTGAAATTCCTCATCAGAAACTCCAGCTATTGAGTTCGTTTTTTATGTTGAACTAATTGTACAAACAGATGAAATGTCCTGGCCCCCATCTCCGAAGGCTTCAGTGTGGTCAGAATAAGGATGGTTATATGAATTAAATAATAAATAAATAATCAATGAATTAATTCCTTAAATGCTCAATTAAGTAATCATCTAATCATTTAGATAATTCATCAATCAATTAACAGACTGGCTGTTTGATTGTATTTGTGTGAAATTGCAGACTGCCTTCATAAGTGTCTGCTTTTATTTTGAATTCTGTTCTGGCATGGCATTACCGTAATATCGCCTCTATACAGGCACTTCAAATTAAGTGGCGGCTAGGTTGACCGGGGATTTCGGAGTGGAGGGTGGCTTGACCGCAGTTTCCAGCTGAATGAAGAGCTGCACATTCAGCAGTCTCCTCATTGTGTTTACTCATTTAACAAAAAGTCGACTCCACTACACACTAAACACACTACACAAAACACTACATAGCACACTAACTATACACTCCAAACATGCTGAATGTCACAAATCTCTCAACTCTCAATATCGCTGTCTCTAGCATCGTAGCCTGTCATTCATCCGCCTTATTGTCCCTCCCACAACTTCCCCGCTGCTCAACAACCAAATTTGCTGCTTGGACACTTTTGTGACAGAAGCCCGTTTTTACCATTTCTTCCTGCACCAGACACAAAGCAAACGTGACGGCAATATTCGCGAAAAAATGTGGCGGACATTAGACCCGAACAGACTCAGTCCGGACTCGTTTAGTCTCATTAAGCCACAACAGTCAATTTAGATGCACAGAACAGAACGGGACCAAACCGCTGGCAACATCCCGGTCTAGCTGGCGCCGCTGCAGCCGCTTGTTTCTTAAGGTATGTTGTGGGGTTGAGCTAAGGTGCGCAGGGATCTGTGATCTGCCCTGGTGCACACGTGACTGTGGTGGCTCCGGTGGACAATGCTTGCGGAATTGGTAAAGCATTTATGAAATAATTTATTAATGGTATCATTGTAGTCCAAACAAATCTGCTGCACACCCTTGAACCACGCAGCAGCCATGTTGAAACTCTCAGGTCAGTCTGATCCTGATCTGCAGAGATATTTGAGGAACACACACAGACAGAGATGTCGTGCTTTTATAGAGAGATAGTCAACGTTACCACGCACACATAAAACATCACTGTTCTGAAACGAGGACAGCCGTAGGGATACTCTATCCAACTAAATCTTCAGCTCACTAGCTAATCCTTAATGGACAACCATTCATTAGTTAGTAATTAGTTAGTTAGTTAGTTAGTTATTCACCGTTTATAGCCTATTAATTGTGACATGTTACCATTCAATTAGTGTTGTGGTTTGATGATTGTGTGAGAGGAAGCTGCATCAGAGCCAATGTAGAACATTTCAAATTGGTTTATTTTAACAGTAGTTTGACAGAAAAAATCTATCATAATGATGATGATAATAATAATAATAATAATAATAACAACAACAACAATAATAATGATAATAATACTTATTATTATTATTATTATTATTATTATTAGTAGTAGTAGTAGTAGTAGTAACAGCAACAATAACAACAACAACAATAATAATTATATTAAACACCTATTTAACTACTTTCTATAGAAGGACTGGATTAGAAATAAATTGAAGTGCTGGGGTAGTACTATCATTCACTATGTCTGATCTGTAAATCCCATTGTAAAGTGGGCTAATTACTCTACTAACAAAATTTTCTTGGTTTCATTAATGAGGGCAGTCAGCAGTTGAATGGGTCTGTTGTGTGGTATTAACCAGGTAATTTGTGTCAACCTAAACTACAAACATTTTTGACTGAAATTAAAATATTACATTGATAAATGTAACATTAACTGCAAATTGAATTTATTAAGAAAACAGTCTTATCATGTGAGACAAGAAATTGAATTAACATGTGAGTAAGTCCTAGTTCACCTAAAAGACCGCTGTGATTTTCTTAGTTGTTATCTGTAAGGTCATTATTAGTTGATGCTTCATAAGATTGCAGCTGGACACGTTTCCTTCTAACCTGCCTTTCATTTGGTTTTAAACCTCGGTCCAAAATTGCCTTTTATTTACATAGAATGAAACAGTTGAATATAGAGCATAATAGTTTGCTGCTAAATTGAGACCCAGCACTCCCTCAGAATAGAAAGGTGGCAGGCGACGCAGCTGGCTTGGCGCAGTGTCAGTTACGGGTCGCCCTGATCGTCTGCTCGACAACAAGAGGGAGGGAGATGGGCGGGACCTGTGGCTGTTGTGATTCATTATAACATTTTGAACAGACATGTGAATCAAATGAGTGTAGAAGAGGAGTACTAATGACCAGACAGTGTGTACTGAAGCTTTGCTACCACAGCAGTTCACACAGATTATCTTATCACATCTCGGAGTGGTACTTGTGAATGTTTGAACACAGCAGTTTATCAGTGACCTGTCAGAGCAGAGTTGTTTGGAAAGAGATAAGCAGGTTTGCTTGGACTTCTCAGTAGCAGCTGTAGAAAAAGAATTTGGAAAGTGAAGAAACATGATGGGAACTTTAAAGAAATATTTCACCTCTGAGAAGAACTCCACTGTCTAACCTAGTCTATGTAGTAGAAAGACACAAGTAGTTGATTGTATTATACACATATATTATATATAACATATACATATATATTTTAATAGATGAAACAGTGTGGGGGCCTGCTACTAACAAATGATATGGTATTACAGCTAAAGAGAGCGCTAAAATATGTTTCTGAAAACATTTTGGGTACGAAATAATAGTTGTAATTGAGGATCTTTGTATCTCAGCACTGCTTGATTAATCAGTTTGATCAGAGACCAACTTGACTAGTGAAATGATCGATCCAAGAGAGAGGGAGAGAGGGGGGCTGCTATCTTTGTTGCTATACATACAAAATGTAGAACAACAATCTGGCAGAATAGAGGGAAGTTTATTGTTCATTTGACTGCTATCATTGTAGTGATACAAAGCACACCACAATGCACCACAATGCAAAATGAATTGAAGAGACATATGGTGACTTTGCTCCTTTATGGCCTAACCAGTAGAGAGGCTAAAAAGGTATAGGTTGTCCTGATGCTGGCTCAAGAGGAAAGGTCATTAAGTGTCAGAATTAATAGAGGGTTCGCACATTTCCTGACGAACTGACTAAAAGTTGTTGAGGCGGTCTGACTGGTCAGGCCTCTTAGACTGGAGTGGTTAGAGTTATTGTTGTTCTGAAAAATGTGTGGGAAACAGTGTGATGACACTGTGGATTTAGTCTACAAGTAGTGGCTAGCTTGAATGAAACCTTTTTTGTGTCTTGTGTGCAGATGATGTGGAGTGTTGTGATCCTGCTGGCTGTTGCTGTCAGTGTGGGTGAGTACATCTCATTTCTCAATCACTTCTATCCCACCTACTGTCTATGAAAGTTGTGATCTTTGTTTAAGTTTAGCGGTTCATTACTGTGTGTGAAATGCAACAGATTACTTGAAAATGATGTCATTTAAAAGCTAAAAATGAAAGTCAAAAGTCAGGTCGAGCTACTGATCAGATCATTTATGAACATGGACATTGATGGTAGGAGTTAGGAATGTTAATGATTAATGATTCAACAACAAAGACTAACAATTATCCAATTAAAAATGTATTAATTGATAATCAGAGATGTAGACAAATATATCAAAACTTATATTTTTTTATTTAGTTCATCATTTAAGTAATTGTTACTATTAGTGTTTAGGTAGGTCACTGTCAATTAAAGAAGCTGCTGTAAATGTGCATCCATGGTTGGAGTATGATGTATGTAGTGCAAATATGTGGTATTCGTGGGAGTCCAGTTTTACACCTGTAACCAAATGGCTGCTGGAGGTTGTTTTTGCCAGGTTACAAAATCAGAATCAAGCCATGTTCATTGATTTCCCTACACCAAACCATCTACTGTATTATGATTTGTACTGATCAGATATGTCCTAAAATCAGTGGAGTTTCATACTGAAGTGAAGACATTTAACAGAGTGACTCAAGTTTTACATTTTGCTTTCTGACTCACCTGACTTACCAGATCAACTCATCTAGTTGATCTGGTAACTGTAGGTCTGAACAGATACTTTATTTATTAATTGTAGAGATTTCTCTTTTTTTGATCTGTAGTTTCTGTCAATGACTTTTATCATTAAAGGCAGAGAAAACCTGTAAGTCAGAAAAAAACACTTTTTACATCATTCATCAATATCATTTCCATTCAGTTACATCACACGTGAGGCTGACAATCCCCAAGCATTGGGTTTGTGTGCCTCTGAGGAGGACCCAGTACAGAGTATAAAGAGACTGCAGCTTGTTAGTCATATGCAGGTAATTGTTAAACAGGTAACAGGGACATGTGTGCAGACACTAATTCATCTAAAGTCTCTACAGACAGCTGTCTTTTGAGTCACCATCATCTGAACAGCTGTTGTGTACGTAGTGCTTCAAAAGAATGGTCTCATTTTATTTAAAACATAATTCAGATGAGTGAGACAATGGGATGCAGTTTAGGAGATGTGGGATATACCCTGTCTGTATTTGAGCACTGGTAGCAGAATCAGATATTCAGAAAAGACCTTTCAGAAGGTTTGTCTCATTTGATTGCTTCACAATTCAGGAAACGCAGGATTGGACTCCAAAACTTAAGTAATGCTGGCTTAGTGTTAGAGTTTGATGAAATCTATTTAAAACTATGTTGACAGACATGATGGCAGGTACAGTTATTCAAAGCAAAAGTGCATTGCACATGGCAACATCGTGACATAGAAATGTCAACAATCTGACAAGGAATAGAGTTAGATGCTACAGGGCTAATTATACACTCTGCCTAATTTTCTTTCTCCTTCTTTCTCTGCCCTTATCACAGAGCCTTATGTTGTCCATGATCTCCATGAGCGTTTGGCCCATGGTCGCCAGCTGAAGATCTACCTGCCCAAAAGTGCAGAGAAGCTGGAATTTATTCCTGCTGATGAACCTGGCAATATTGTTCCATACTGGGAGAAGGGCAGACAAAGGTGAGGAAGACTCAGGGACAGCCTGTCCTCTGGTTGTGGATGAGATGGTCATGGGGAGAAGCTGTGAGTTGTTGGGTTTATGTATTTCCATGGGGCTGTTCTTTCATCTTTTACAGGACGACCAGAGGCAGGGTGTCAGGCACAGGCAATGACCGACGCTGGTACATTGACAAGGTAACCAAAGTCCATGGTTTAGTGTCTCTGTCTAGTAAAAGTTTTGCACCTGGTCAGAGATGTATGTGTATTTATATGGTCTGTATGTTTTTGTAAGGTGACATATCGGGACCAGGGGACCTACATTCAGAAAGACTGGTGGAATAAAGAGATCTCCACTGTCAAAGTGGCCGTCACACGTGAGTTAGCTGAGAGTGGTTTTAGCCATGGTTGCTAATATATTTTGCAACTTTTGTTCATTATTGTTTTTCCAAAAAATATTTTCTGCTGTGCAGATGCACTGTTGCTGATATGATTATCAGTCTAACTATTCACATCATGAAGCATAAAGAAAAAGCCCACTGCATTAGAAATGGAACAATACATTATACCTAGGTCTCAACACCTGCAGCGTCATTAAATCCCTGGAAATATATCCTTACTGATATTTTACTGCAGACTATATGGACAGTTTTCATCAGAAGTACTGCTGTAGTGAGCAAGATGACAGATATTGAAGGAAAGCCTCAAGAGGGATCTACCATGCTTGGCAGACAAGTCCATCAGATAACAAATTTTCTATGTTTTACAGTGCTCAGACATTTTATACTGAATTATCTTGAATAGTGTTCTCTCAAAGCAGAGACCATTATGAATCTTACTTGAATAACAATGAGCAGAAAAACCCTTAATCAAAAGGCAGTCACACATGGCTGTCTTTCCACCAAAGCACTTTTTTTTATTATTATTTTAAATGCAAAAAGTTAGTGTAACTAAGGGACTACAGAACAATAATGAGTGTTTGCCCATGTTACTCTGAAGCAGGGATATTTGGATATCCAGCGGCCAGTAGGCAGCAGTTGATGACACATTTTAAACCAACACAAATGACACAGTGTTTGTTCATCCTTTCCGTTTTAGATTTGGTCACATGTGACACAAGCGCATGTAAAGTGCATACAAAAAAATAAAACAATACAAGAGCTATAACTGAACATAATCTGTGGTAGTAGCAATACTTTTTTTCACATTTGAAAAAAAACAACAAAATATGGTCACATATCAGTGCATAAGGGCAAAAAGCCAACAAAAACAAAAACAGACATATATGCACAATTCTGCAACATCAGTTTTGTCTGGGTTCTCATTTGCTGCTATAGAGATGACTTCAGCTCACAAAAATGTGTTTTTCTTGTTTTTTCTCTGCTTTTCTGGTTGGACCACGGCATGGGCCTCTCTGGGTTTGCCCCTAGGCTGCATGCGGCCCATGGACCACCATTTGAATAGGCCTGCTATATGATGTGGACCCACTGTGTTTTCCAGCTGATAGGGGCGACTACTGTTTGTGTAAAGGCGACTACTGTTTGTGTAAACACACAGGAGGCAGGCAGGATTAAGAAATGAAAACCAGTTTTTAATAAAAAGGCAAAAAATCCACAAACCATATAATCCTAAACCAGGTGGGGTAGAAACTGAAACATACCCTAGGGTAAAAAGGGGAGATACTGGAGAGCACTGGAGGACACAGGCGCAGGTGAAACACAGGGGAATGCAGGAATGAACTAACAAAGACAAGAGGGAGCACACAGACTATAAATAGGGGCTAATGACAGACAAGACACAGGTGGACACAGAAAAGGGGCAGGAAATGAAAAGCAGAACAGGACAGATTTCAAAATAAAATGAAATTAAATGAAACCCAGAATCATGACAGTTATAGCTAATCTGCAGGCTTATTTTTGCATTTCACTAACAAGGACCACGCCATCAACGAGATACGTTTAAGGATTTATTAGTGACGAAGGAAAACGAAGTGTCTAAGTTCTTGGTTCTTTTGAGTTCTTCAAGTGCGTTGTGGGGAAGAGAATCCGCCGCTGCTCCCAGGCAGCGACAGACCCCCCCATGGACATACGAAGGAGAGGAGAGAAAAAGAAACAGGGAGAGAGAAATGGGGTGGAGGGGAGGGGCGCAGAATACGAGAGCGATGCAGAGGAGATGGTCAGGTGGTTATTTATAGAAATGTGGAAGTCGGCGCTGTTGATTGTGTGGTCCTGCTCCTGAAACTTCGCCAATTAAGCTTCAATTCACTAGCAAGGACCACGCCGTCAATGAGATACGTTTAAGGATTAATTAGTGACGAAGGAAATCGAAGTGTCTAAGATCTTGGTTCTTTTGAGTTCTTCGAGTGCGTTGTGGGGATTCTTGAGGAGAATCCGCCGCTGCTCCCGGGCAGCAACGGACCCCCAAAAACCTCCAATTACTTGAGAAGAGATTGAGCGGATCTGAGATCTTTGAGATCTGAACAGATGAAGCGGTGGTACGTTTGGGAGGACCTGCCGCCCATGAGACATATGAAGTGTTCTGGGATGCCATTACGAGAGGCTGAAGTGGCAGCTCCTATTTTGAAGGAGTGCTCGGAGTAGTAGTTGGGAAAATACCGGACAATGACAGCACGTGGCGAAAGTGATGGTGGAACCAGAATTGAGTAGCCGCTTGGCTGGATTTGGAGATGAAGAGAGAATCTGTCATGATTATGCTCGGACATTTACAGAATTGCGAGAAGTTTGCGAGGATTGTGATGGGATTCAGAGGTGACTGGACTGGAAGGAGAAGATGGGTGTAGGTGGACCAAATTTATGGTTTTGGTTCGCTTAAGTGGCACACCATGGTGTCGTCTGAAAAGTGAGACATGTCAGACATGATGGCTTTGGTCGAAGTGAATGGTTGAGAAGGCAAATTCGGAGTATCTGGAATGGATTGTGTGTAAGCAGATGGACAGCAAGGTGGCGGTAAGAGGAAGACGATGAGGGTTTGTTGGTTCTTGGCGTAGGAGTCCTTTGAGGAGGGAAGTTATCTGGGGATGGCTGGGGCCAGGCCCCAAACTGCCAGTTATAACTTGGGGAAGAAGCTGATACCGCTAAGGCAAGCTGATGATGTGTTTTTTTTTTCAGTGCGTAAGTACTAAAAGAAGTTGAGGTGATGAGATCGAACGACGGATAGGTTATGTTGTATAGTCCTGAAAGTAATGGAACCTTTCCAAGCTGTCCAGTAGGAAGAGAGGGTCGAGGGTGATAGGCTGTTGATGATGGAGCCCTGGGAGTCGCTTATCAGGGGTATAGCGCAGGATTTACGAGTAGAATGTCAGTGTATGCCTGGCGGGTATCTGTGTGAAGAGCCAAACTTCTGAACTTCTGGCAATAATTAGCGAGCTCTGGGGGCAATTCTGCTAAGGACTTAACCGTTCACTACGCTACTGCGTAGTGAACGGTTAAGTCCTTACTCGGGATCAAGCTAATGATGCTGGGGATGGTACTGCCGTGGGGTGCTGAAAGATTGTTGATGATGCACTTCTTTCCGGAGTATTTCCTGGTCGCGATACCGAGGGGGCTGATGCAGAAGTTAGGAAATGGAGGACGGGCAAACAGTCTGATCATGAAGCCTTCTTTAAATTCCTTAGCGAGTGGGCAGTCGACTGACTCTGGCTCAATTATGGTTTACTGAGATTTTTTGATTTCAAAAGAGATGAATGATTGTGGAAGTCCGGGGTGAGAGCCTTCTTCAAGTCCTTATGAGAAACAAGCTTCGGCGAGGTAGGTTGTGCGTGCGTGCGGGGCGAGCTTGGCCCCCGCCACAGAGGGTGTAAACGTGGAGGAAGCGGCACTGGAACATGGTGCATCTGGTGCTGTTGAATTTATTGCAAATCGAACAACGTCCTTGGTGCATAACCGGCCTGCCTTCTTGTCTATGCCGTGGGTTACAGGAAAGATGAGAGACAGGGCAGATGACACTTGTTTTCTAGATATGTGTGCTGTAGGAGCTGTCGATGACAAGCGGGAGAAGACTGAAGCTCTCTTTTGGTTTTGATGCGGCTGAGCATGGGTAGCTATGGATAAAGCGAAATTAGTGGTTGCTTGCTGAGTGGGAAGAACGGGTGCTGACATCCCGTTGCCGACGACCCCAACTGACATGAGCTGCTGGGACTGATGGAGCTGGGAGATGGAAGATCCCCGCGTCCTGGCGTAGGCGTTGCAACCCGGAGCTGGGGGCCCCGATTGAAGCGAGCTGCTATTTTTGCTGGAAATGTTAGCATAGAGTGCTTGCAACCCGGTGCCAGGAGCCTCAATTGAAGTGAGCTGCTGTAGTCGCTGGAAATAGGCGACAGAGGGCACTGGCATACTGGTGCCAGGAGCCCAAGTTGAAGCGAACTGCTATGGTTGCTGGAAATGGCAGCATAGAGCGCTGCAACCCGGTGCCAGGAACCTCAATTGAAGTGAGCTGCTATGGTTGCTGGAAATGGGAAACGGAGGGTGCTGGCATCCCTTTGCCAGGCGCTCCATTTGAAGTGAGCTGCTGCGATTGCTGGAAACAGGCAGTGGTGGGCGCTGGCATCCCGGCGCCAGGAGCACTGATTGAAGTTAGCTGCTGTGGTTGCTGAAAACAGGAAGCCGAGGGCGCTGGTGTCCCGGCGCCGGGAGCCCCGGCTGAAGCGAGGGGCTGTGATTGCTGGAAACAGGAAGCCGAAGGCACTGGTATCTCGGTGCCAGGAGCTCCGATTGAAGTGAGCTGCTGTGGTTGCTGGAAATAGGAAGCCAAGGGCGCTGGCATCCCGGTGCCAGGAGACCCGGCTGAAGCGAGGCTGTGATTGCTGGAAACAGGCAGTGGATGGCGCTGGCATCCCAGTGCCAGGAGCCCCGATTGAAGCGAGCTGCTGTGGTTGCTGGAAACGGGAAGCCGAGGGCGCTGGCATCCTGGTGCCAGGAGCCCCGATTGAAGCGAGCTGCTGTGGTTGCTGTGCTGGAAACAGGAAGCTGTTTTCTTTCTTTCTTTCAAAAAGTTGCCTGTTGTGGTGGCTAGAACTGGATGGCAGTGGGCACCAGGACATTTGCCCTATATGCTGTGGGCTGCTGGTGTCGATGAAAATCCTGATGGGAGCTGGAGGGTCCTGAAATCCATCTGGGCACTCCCTCTAGAATCTAGTGATGATGAGAGCAGAAACTCTAGAGTCATTAGATCTGGCTGAGGATCTCTGTCTCCACTTTTGCTGCTGCACTTTCTGTTGTCCATGAGCTTTCTGTTGTCTTTGGACTGTAGTATTTAATTGTACTGTCCCTTTTAACAGGAGCGTCAACGTTGTGGCATGTTGGGGTGCGCGTGATGTCATCACCAGGAAGAGAGCTGGTGTTGACGGAACAAGCTAACATGCGTGTGGAGAAAGTTTGTCTTTATAGTCCATTCGGTGAAACAGAATTCAAATGTCCTTTAAAGTTTTCTGGGGAGTGGCTCCTGTTCAATCGGTGATTTTAGAAGATGAAAGCCGGTCAGGGGAACTCACCAGAGCGTGGTGACGTTGCAACCGGCAAGTTGTTCGGCCCGAGTTGGCGGAACGATGGCTGGAGGCTTCGCTTCTCTGAGGTGAAGGAGTCAACTGGCGAACTGCAGTGATGGCAACTTTCTGTTCCGGAATTTCCTCGTCCTCTCTTTGCTGCGGAAGGAGGTGAGCTGGGAGACACGGGGGAGTCGTCAGGCGAACTATGATAATCTTGGATGTTGAGGAGAGATGAACCAGGCGGGATGCGAACCATGGATGAGGCGAAGTTGGTGCTCTTCGAACTCGCTAACGTACTAGACGGCTGTTGGGCCGAATCGGGGTCTCGGGTACGGAGGTGACGGCAAAGTTGTATCCTGAGCTTGTCTGAAAGATCGTCCGATGGGGATAGTGATACGAAGTCCATGATGAGGTGAGTAGAGGCTGATATTGCTCGTACAAAAGTTTGGATGTGCTCGGGCGAGGCGATGTGGCGTGATCTCGTTTCTGGGTGGGAGGGTGCAGAATATGAGAGTGAAGCAGAGGAGAGGGTCAGGTGGTTATTTATAGAAATGCGGAAGTCGGCGCTGTTGAGGTGTGGTCCTGCTCCTGAAACTTTGCCAATTAAGCTTCAATACAAGACATCAGTGATAATAATGAATAGTTCAGTGTGCCTCTGGCAGCTTGTTTCAAAAGAGGCTAAAACTGTGTCTGTATTACAAATGGTCTAACAACAGCTTTGAATTCACTTTGAGCTGGGATAGACATAGCAGGTTAGTAATTATGATAGTGGTTAACACTTTAACTGTTAGAGTGAAACTCTTGCCAAAATGCAACTTAAGGGGGGAACACACATAAGGATTTTCCAAATCTTAAGAGATTTTTTATCTGTAAAGCCCCCACACATGAAGATTTAAAAAATCAGCTTTATCGTACTGTGTGTGGTGTGCTCCGATATTCTCAGCACAGGACACCACACACATAAAGATTATCTGTCTCACGGCCGATCTAGAATCTAGTCCTCCGAGCCAGAAATATCGCATGATCAAACGTGATCTACAGTAACCAATAGCAACAACCCCAGCGTCACCGGGCTCTTCATAACGGAAAAGAGCATAGACTGTATATAAAAAAAGAGTAAATAAATGTTTTAAAACATGAAAGATATAAAAGACATGGAAGAGGGAATGTGAGCTTTTCTGACAACACACAATACTTGTGTTAACCATCAGTATGAGAGTTAACATTAGCGCTGATGCTAAACCCATTAAAAACATTTATATGGGTAATTCAAACACCCCCATAGGAAAGTTAGATTCCGCGTCTGTTTTTATTTACGTCTGCTTCCGTGTTTCTCAGTCAGCTGGTTGGCTACGTTGCCTTTCACGTCACATTTTATTTGAGTAGTGACTCAGGAGTCGTCGGCTTTCCCCACATACATAAAGATTTTTCGTCATGAATATTGAACAAGTTTAACATTTACGATTCTTGGCTGCAGCCCGTTTCCGAGCAGATTATCGGGACAAATGACTCTTAACACACCACAGACCACAGGATAATCGTATAGGATTATCTGATAAGACAGAGGATATTCTTCCGTGGTCAGGAAGTGGTGAAATCGGAGCGAAATCAGCCCGATTATTGTTATGTGTGTACCCCCCTTTAGGCTTCTTTTGTGAATGTACATGAGCCAAACCTTCATGTAAGAGCATAATTACGACGAAAGAGGCACTTTTAAGATTTACCGTGTTTCGTTCTCGGGTCAAACTCATTTTAAATGGGAATGCTTGAAGCAAATTAGCAATAGCATCAATATCGCTATTTTTAAAACACTAAGAAGGCTCGATACTTATGAAACTTGGCTCGTAGTATCACCAAGGGTCTCTACACATGAACGTGAGCATTGAGAACATTGTTTGTGTACATATTGTGTCAAAATCGAAAATAGTCAAAAACAGCCAATTGAAACCTAGAATATCGAATTTCACAACAAACCTAAATATCCCTGATGTCCCAACTTCAAACACAGCCTCATTTGGCCAAACATGAAAAAGCTGCATAACCTCCCACTTTTCTATAGGTATACATACTTACTACGGGCAATGCACTAGTATGCATTTATTATCAATCTAGATTATTTGATATAGCTAGATTGCACTCCAAGTCCAAATCATAAATGTTAGCCTAAATCAGCCATGCATTTGCTGTCCTGATCATACCTCATTCCTGCTGCCAAGGAACAACTTGAATCACTCATTCAGTTTATCCCATTCACTTGCACTTGCAAATGACTGAGAGCTCCAGCTCCAAGAGATTTGTTCTTCTGGACAAACTGTTTGCAAATGACGAATCACTGTTGAGTATAAGGTGTACGTTCGAGAGCAAATGAGTAAAACTAGTGAGTAAGTGACCTGATGATTGTCATTCTGTTTTACAATAGCAAATGCACTAGAATACCACAAAATAGATTTTTTTGTTGACTCAAAGTGACCAATTACATGCTTAGGATAGATACAAACTGTCATCCCACCGAGTCCCACTGCTGCAGGTCACTTTCACAGCACTGGGCAGCTCCTTCAGCAATAGACTAATTCCCCAAGTGTGTGAAAGAGAGGTATCACAGGTCCTTCCTGCTGCCAGACTGTACAACCAGCGCTTTTCCCAGCAGACCTCACTATGCACTGTGCAATACCACTATACAAAACTAATTTCTGGTTTGCCCTATCTGGCTAATTTTTTTTTGATACCCATATTTATTATTTGTATTTGTAAATGAAAATGCGCTGCCACACTGTTAATTTTGTACAATATCATGTTTATATGTATATATGAGGCTACTCTGTTTTTTACCTTTTTAATTATATTGTTTATTTTTTACCATTGTTATGTTTTTTGTAATATTACTGTCCTTTGGCTGCTGCTCTTTTCCAGCCAGACACAACTATATGAAGTGTGTCGCAGGAGAGAGTCTCGTCATTTCACTGGAGGGCATTGACCTGGCTGATGCTGCCCTCTCCTTCTCTGGGGATTCTGCTAATGTTACACTGGTGAGATGGATGGATAGTAAATGAACTTGAGCTTTTCCAGTCTACTGACCACTCAAAGCAATTTACAACCATTGTCACATTCACCTATTCACAAACACATTCATACACTGATTGGCAGTATCTTGCTCAGGGATGCTTCGACATGCAGTAGGGGGCCGGATGTTGAAGGACAGACAGGCAGACAGACACTCAGACACACAGACAGGCGGATGGGAATGAGTAGAGGGATGGAAAGATTCTGTATTTGGGGGTTGTGATGTAATGGATTGTTGAAGGTACAACTATAAGGGTTGTGTTTCAATATGAGTGTTTTTTACTGTTTCATCACTCAGGGAATCAAGTAACAAACAGAAATGGAAATGCATTTGTTCAATTAATAATTCTGTTTAGCCACCTTGTGTCATTGTGTCTGTCAAAGACATTGTTGAAGTTAGTTCATTGACCCTGAGGAATTATCAAACACTTCTTGAACATTTTTCAGGTGGATGGAGACATTTTGGAATATTTTAATAGCTTGTATAAATGCAGTTTGTTTTCCTGAGTGAAGCTCTGACAAGGGTGTCTCCCTCAGGTGCGTGACGGTGCTCGGGTGTCTCAGGACCTCCCGGATTACTATGACCGGGTTCAGACACACTCCATGAATATTGAGATCAGGAATGTGAATTTAACTGATGAGGGACGTTACACCCTGAAAGACCGCAGGGACCGGGTGGTGTCTGTTACCAGGATGGACCTGACAGGTGAGTCCCCAGTCTTTATTTACTTTTATTATTAGTAATATTATTATTTATTACTAGGTACACTGTATCCTTATTCTTTATATGGATCCTCAAGGTAGTCGTGAGAAGGGTTGGATAATAGCACCTGCCCCCTGTTATATACAGGTGATTGTGTGTAGTGGCGTGTGAACTTGCTAAAAGCCACAGTGGTAGGTGTATAAAAGTAGCTTAAGTGATGAGTCGGCTAGTTGTACATGGACACTGACTCACTAAGCAAGGAGCGAGGAGAGAAACATGCTTGTCAAGGTCTCTGTCCATGTTTATCCATTTTATATATGTGCTTTAGTTTACAATGGTCTATCAAGTCTATTTCAGCTGTTTCAGGAGTTATTTGAGAGTTGACATCAGTAAAAACCAGTGACTATAAAAACAGTCACCATGACCATGAGGAAGGGGTGGAGCAGAAGTGACCCTAGTTAGTAAAATAAGATAGAAGTTACCAAGCGAGCTCTGGCTAAAATAAGCTATCAGCACTCACACATATAAAGAAGCGACATTATTCGTGCAGGTTTGATTGCAGGTTTATCCACCCCAAACCGCTCGAATATCTTACTGTGCATTAACCATAAGCTAACAAGCAAAAACAGGTATCGAGGGTGTGTGTGGGTGTGTGTCCGTGTTCCAGATCAGTTTTGTGTCTGACCAAAGAAACACTTACCCATCAGATACTGTGCGTCTTTTTGTTATCCTGCAGTGTCTTTTCTTTTTCCATCCCTTGTCTGTATGTTCATGAAGTAACGTGCACTTCTCTTTCCATTGAGCAGTCAAATAAGAGACAGTTACATAACATTCAATGCAGATTTTGGGCACATCTGCGACTCATTGCTGCAGACATGTTGAGATGAAGAATGAAGATAAATACTCTTTTTAATCCCAAAAGTTTCTCCTTGACTCCTGGTGTTTATTCTTCCAGATGTTCCAGGCCCTGCACATGGTGGTCTTGCCAGCTCCAGCAGCAGTCTGCTGATTAATGCTAACAGGGACACTCGTTCATCCAAAAAACTGGCATCTGTCCCTCCTCTTTAGCAACCTCCAGCCCCGTGGACTGTTGTTCTAAGCTATTAGTGCTTTCACTATGTCCTCCATATCACTGGATCACTGGGTGACAACAAGTGAATGGACTCAAAAGCATGACTTAAACACAGAGTTCAGATTTAAGTAAAAGTCTTTAGTTAACAAGGTTCGGTACACAGGTAGTCAGTCAAACAATTCCATCAGGAACAGGCAGCGATGGGGTCGAGGAAACAGGCAGGAGTCAAAAACCAACACTGGGATAATCGCTGGAACGCTTAGCACAGAGACAAAAGACGTTCTGGCAACAGCCAGGGGAAACACAGGGACTATATACAACAGAAGGAACGTGTAATGAGGAACAGGTGAATGTAATCAGGGCGGGGGAAGACAATCACGGTGGCAGGAAAACCAACATGGGCAGGAAGAGAGGATTTAATACAAGAGGAAAGGTAAATACTACAAAATAAAACAGGCAGTGGAAAACAACTAGTAGCTGGATGTGAGGTCTTACAGCGGTGCACAGCTGGAGACTGCATGCAATTGACAATGATTTAAATGCAACAACAACAAACAAAACAGTGAAAGAATTGATCATGGTTATTAATATAACAAAAAGCTCTAGTCTTCAGTCCTCACACAGCAGCAATACCAGTGATAGTGTCTTTGACAGTGAACCGGCCCATTGATTGACAGTTACCATATGCTTTGCACTAAGGAATATTTTTAGCTGGACCTATTTTTAACACAAACCATCTTCTCCCAAAGTCTTTTTACCCATAATACTTATTCTAAAACTCAAGACCCACTGCTAGAGGAAATTAAGTGGATGGTCATCTGACTTCTATCCTGCTTAAAAGCGTTCAGTATTCTATTATTATTATTCTATATCTGTTGAGTCATGACCCTGAACATTTTTCAAAGCTTTGTGTAGTCCTGGTCCTGAATTATGTGGTCTCCAGTAAGACTGAACTGTCAGCTCAATCTTTTCTCACATTCCTCTGCGTGATTTCATCCATGTTATGTCTATTATTAATATGACCCAACCAATGGCACTTGGCTTCGCAATGTCAATGGTCAATTGTTATCTTTATTCCACTGAAGTAGAACAGTTGGCTGGCCATGTTTTCTTTCATCCAAGGTATTCTCAATGTACACTTGAAGCAGAACAATAGAGGAATACATGGGAGTGTTTCTTATTTCTCATAAAACCAGAGATGCACATAGGAACATAATAAGGAGAATACAGCCTCACAGCTGAACCCCGTCAACTGGTGTGTACATTTAATCCTTGATTCCAAGTACCTTTCAGGTTGGGTATTAATTTCTGGATGCAGTCAGTGGGCTAAGACATGTAAAGTCACTGATATTTCCTCTGTTAAAGTTGGCTCTGGGGGGACAAGAATAACATCCGACTTGTGCTGTCACAATCCTAACCTTCTGTTTTAATGCCTGTTCTGTTCTTTTCCTCCTTATTTGCTTCTTGTTGCTTTTAGATCAGCATTAGAGATATGATTCCAATCACCTGTCTTTCCTTGTCTTTCATCCACTGCAGACCATCATGAGTACACAGAGGGAAACCCTCTCCTAGCTCTGCTTCTACTGCTGGGCATCCCGGCTGGGATTTGCTGCTGTTGTCGGAAGAAGATTTTCAAAAAGAAAGCCACCACTGCAGCGACGCTCCAGGTAACAACAGTAGGTTCAGACAAGAGCAAGACTCTCCCGGGACACCTTGTTTTTAGTTTTTTTTTTTTTCACAGGTTTTATAGATGTTACATAATTGATGTAAAGGAATTTGCACTTGCACTGTTCTGTATTCTGACAAAAATCATGTTAAAGTTTTACTGCAAATACATTTTTACTGAAAATGCTTTTTGTACGGAAAACTAAAAAGACTTAAAAGCTTTTGAAAAGCTGCTCCTCCACCCAGCATCCACCTGTAGATTCTGTAGGATACTTGATATGATAATAACATATTTGACTCATGACAGTGTAGGGCTTAAAAAAAAGAGAAACTTAAAAATCGTTCTCAGCGAGTTGAAACATTTTAACCCAGGCTGTTGAAGCATAGGATCATCATCATCATCATCATCATCATCATCATCATCTCTCTCTCTCTCTCTCTCTCTCTCTCTCTCTCTCGCTCTCTCTCTCTCTCTCTCTCTCCAGACTACTCCAGTTGCAGTCCATCCTCCTCCTGCAGGTCCTGTTGGACCTTGTCCTCCCTACACCACACCTGGACAACAAGGGGTGGTGAGACTTTTACTGTTACTGACCACTTTCATGGTTTCATGGTTGTTCTTACCTTAACAAATATGTCTCTTTGTCTTGATTGATAATGTTAATATGAATGCCTCATGGTGAATGTGATGTTGAATGAATGTTCTGTTGACTAAATAAAAGAATGTAATTGATGTAACTTGGTGTTTGCAGATGTACTACCATGGTCCTGACCCTAACATGGTATATGAAACAGCACACAACACACTTTTATCACACAGTACCTACACATTATTTATACATTATTCAACATGTAACACATCACTGTGTTTAACAGAGCTGTGCTATGCTAACCTACGACAAGTGTTTTTCTTGTGTACTGGTCTGTGTGTGTGTGTGTGTGTGTGTGTGTGTGTGTGTGTGTGTGTGTGTGTGTGTGTGTGTGTGTGTTCTACATAGGGTCCTACAGCCCATCCTCCTCCACCCACTGGCCCAGGACAGTGGAATGGCCCCCCACCCTCCCCGGTTAGTATCATACTGAGACAGGCTAATATGCCCTGGAACTAAAACTGTTTGATGGAGTCTGTTTGCATTCAAGGGGGGGTTTTTGGACTTGTAATTGTACTTTGTATTCTCTTTGTCTCTCCAGACTTCCTGTTGTCCTGTCCCTCCCTCAGTATTTACTGATCTTGTGATTGTCTCCCTCTGTAGAGTTTTAACCCTTCCTACCAACCCCAGAACCCTGTCTACCCTCCTGGTGGTCCAGTTATGATCGCCCCTAGCCAGCCTCCACAATGGAATGGTCCACCACCAGGCCAGTACCCCCCTGGTCCTGTGGCTCCAATGGTATGATTTGTCTCTTCTGATAGGAATTCTTGAGAGGAATGCTGGTCATTTGACCTTTGATCTTTCAGATGCTTAGATCAGATGAAGACTTGAAGCTGTGGAAACTATCTGCAATCCCTGACAGAGAGCTATACAGTATATTACTGCATTTACATGACACTTAAGAAAACCGAATTACTGGGTTAGTCCGACTATGATCGAATCTTTAAGATGCATGAATATACCTTAGTCTGACTAAAATCAGACCGGATCGGATTTCTCATAGTCGAATTTAAGCACCCAGATTATTCGATTGATAGTCACATTACTCCTGCATGTATATATTCCAGCAAAGATTTAGCTTCATCTCGCCATGACATGCTCCGGCCCAATAATACGATTTTCTCACCGGCATGTATACTCGGATAATTGCAGTTGTCTGATTGAGTGGCATAGTCGAACTATGGCTGTAATCCGAATCAGTCTAATGATCAGGCTATACAACCAGCAGTTCTGATGCCGTATTCACTATCTTAAAGTGATAGTCATGTTCTTTTGCTGTGGCGATGTAAGAGGTACTTGTCCCTAGTCGGTGTATTACCTGCAGTATATGACCATCAGCTCTCTGACACACATTATCAACCAACTATCACTTTGATCTTGTCAATCAAATAACATTGAGTGTGTGTGTGTGTGTGTGTGCGCGCGCGCAGGGCTATGCTTCACCTCCAGTCATGTATAGCTCCCCTCCGCCAGCAGTAGCTAGTGAACCAGTAAAAAAGGAGATGAAGATGGAGAATATGGCTTCCTCACCTGCTGACCCCCTGCTCACTGCTACACCACAGGTATATACTCACGCACATTAGAGACAAATTTTTCTTCTGTGAACAACAGGATGTCATGAAATTTCCTGTTAATACATAGTGACTTGCTGGTCATTGGCTGTTTCTGACATAGACACAAGACCAAGGAACATGATTCTTGACAACTGTGTTACGTTTGATCCAACCCTCTACTTTGTTCAGCGCATAATCAAATCTGCCCGTGTGTGTGTGTGTGTTTTAGTGTGCATGCCTGAGTGTTTGCATTGCGCGTCCTCATTATCATTGTGAACATATACAACCATGTGTTAAGTGTTTGTACTTACCACTGTCAAGCCAGTATCTATGTATTGGGATAGCACAAAACCTGTGTCTGAAACGCTTTTCGAAGAAAGCTTCCAGCAACATGGTTTCAACATTTTCATGAAAATGTTAACTTAGTCTTTGAATTTTTTCAAATGGTCTACAGTGACTTATCTAATAAAGGCAAATACTTAAAAGAAAAAAAATCATTGACCAATGTATTCATATGAAGGAGACAAACTCAACATGTATTCTTTACCCCCTAGGATTCAGGTGCTGCATCTGCCCCTGAGGCTCCCGTGCCTCCCCCCTCCACCAGCACTCTCAGCTCCGTTGATGGTGCCTGTGTGTTTCAGATCAACGGACAGACATCCTCTACCAACTTCCTGTAGGGCAGCTAATATGGAATGGAATGCCTTCCTCCCTGTACTTTTTTGGTTTGATGTCACAGTGCATCTCTATGTCCATTTTACATTTCTCTCTTTAAGCAGTTCAATCAGGGATGCAAAATGGCACATGTGGAAACAATGAACAGTATTATAGACACTAGATTATACGTTTTGCCTCCTTGCCAAGTAAAGAATTATGTCTGGTATAAATTTAATTTGGGGAACAAATTTCCAGAGGTTAGGAGACAAAAAAATCGGTATGTTGAAGTGTTAGCATGTGAAGTCCATCAACACCTGAGGAGTAAATGTTAAAGTAGGGCCTGGTCCAGTCTAAAAAAAAGCTTGAGAGATGTTATTCGGACATAATTGTGTTTTCTAAATGCAACATTTTCACTGCCCTGTTTGAGTCATTTTCTTTGATTCCTTTATTGTATTTCTGATTCACAGGACCTCATTTGAGATTTAATGTTCCAGAAAAACCAAGGAATCAAGAAAAAGACCTGAGATTTGGAGTCTAGGAGTGATAAAAGGAATTTAAAAACAATTTCCTGAAAATCACTAAACAGTAACAGCTAAGAAACGTTGAAAAATGTTTCATGGCCTTGTGGTATGTTCAGACTTCTGTCTTCAAAATGACATGACATGACTCATTTTGATGCAACAAATTTGACTGTTAAGTGTTTTTGCAATCTGGCTTGTGTTCTAGCTATTCACAGCTGGACCTGACAGGATGTTTGTAGCATTCACTTGCTGTTTGTGTAAGATGTATCAGAGTGATATCAAACTCTGCTGCAGCTTCAGTCATTATTTTTTTTTCCTGTTGTCTCCATCAATTACTGAAGCAGAGGCAGGCAGCCGTGTGTTTAATGTGAATGTTTAGCTAAAACTGTCTCAACATGAGCTAACACACTGACCTTGAGCTGCCTCAGGTCTAGTGGTGAGCTTCTTATAGTTTCCAGTGAAAAACAGTTTTGAAAACCCTAGTGCAACCCTCAGAAGCAGAACCAGAATTTCTTTCTTAGTCCCGCAAACAGAGACAATTTCTGTGTCGCAGCAGCTAAAGGACAGTTCAATTTAACGATAAACAATAATAATAGTAAAACAATTAGCAATATATAAAAAGGTAAGAAATGGAATTAGATTCGTAAATACATTTTTCCAATAGAAACAGTGTAATTATAAACAGATACTGCAATACCCTTCTGTTGTACTGTGCAAAGTTATCAAGCTTTGTTCCATCCATCAACAACTCAAATCATGAAAGATTCTGTCCTGAGAAGAACTGTGTGACACAGAATGGCTAAAACAGTGGCGACCTCATTTTTGGATTTTATACCTCCTCAAAGGTCAGCATTGTCAAGAAAGTTTGTGTTGAACAATAGTATAAGTTAAAGTGAAATTGAACTCACCACAACTCCCTGAATCCTCTGATAGATCAGATGTCCTGGATTTGGTGTGAATGCCAACTGCTGTGTATAAATGCTAATGCCCAAACTGTAAGAATGCCAACAGAAGAACCACTTTGACTGCCTTTCACAGTGGCCTCATGCATCCTTCCTATTGCAGAAAAGAAACATATCACTCACTCACGGACATTATCCATTCAGAGCCTTTGGGAGCAACTATATATCAACAATTCACAGTTGAGCAGAAAGTTGCAGCAATAACGCAAAGCAAACCTGACAGTGTAGCAACTTCATGTTAGTCACTGATTACCCTCCCTGATAGCCAGCCTACTATCAGGGAAATGTTGGAAACATAAACTTTTGTCATAAACTAATAGCAATAGAAACAAAAGCTAATTATTCCAACCACGATCCACCACACCTACACCTCCTTGAGCTGTTATTAATTGTTCTCACTTCAATCAATTTGGTCCACTAAACTTTTGAGTGTTCCTGATGTCTCTGATGGGGGTAGTAACATCCTACTCATCCACAGCGTTCACCTTAAAACCACTAACAGGCATTCATCGAACTGTAAATATCACAAATGCCTTTTCTCTACCAAAGTCTGTTTTTATTGTCTTATTCTTTAATTTAGTCTGTTGAGATGAATATGTAAAGTGAACCTCGATACTGCCATCCTAACGGTAAATTGCTGCATTTATATAGCACTCTTTCCAAAGTGCTTTACAATTTTCCTCTCCTCCGTCCACTCACATACAGACACCCACTGATGGCAGTCAGCAAACATTTAAGTTGCTTGCCTGCCTATTTGTGGTTCAGCATCTGCTCATCGACACTTTTACCCCTTTCAACCAAGGTGGTTCAAGTGCTGGTTTGGAGCCAGTGCCTTCTCTGGAACCATTTCTTTGTGTTTCAATTGCTAAAGAACCAGCTACCAGACGGGAAAACTGGGCAGAGTGGCACCTACACTTTGCTGGTCTACAACAAAGAGACACTTGTATCAGGGACTGAGGGAGTTTTTGTGGCCAAGAACCAACTAAAACCACTTATGACTGCCGTATTAAACAACCAGAGCTAGTATCATCTGAGTTAACCATGAGAGAATAAACAAAAGATTTGAACCATTCTCAACAATCAAAGCAACAGTGGTCTCAGGACCAGACTGGTTTGGATGCTAATATTAGGCATGCAAAGCCAGGAGTCACACCTGTAAAGAGTCAACAAATTAATACTTGTTCCGAGTCCCACAGTTTCATAGTTGTTCCTATCAATGCTGGAAAATTGGAGATGTAAACAATGACTGAATTATCTGTCTCTATGGCAGCTCTCATGCCTATGTAAAAGGAAACTCATTCTTAAAAGGTTCACAGGTTGAACAGTTGAACTTTAAATGAGCGCTAGCACCAGCCCAGAACCTGCACTTGGTTCACTTTGTTCGGAGGGAATATTTGATATGTGGACAGGAGGAGCTGGGGATGAAACTGCCCATTCACAGTGTATGCAGACCAGATGTTGTAGACATATATGTATTTCAATGTCTCAGGTCAGCTGGAATCAGTAATGCATCTGGGTTTTTGGCATCCCAAACACCAAACTGAGACAGGAAAGTTCTGGACTGCTATCTTGTCTGCATTTTACTGAAATAGTTAGTTTAATGACTGTAAACTCATACAATATGTCTTCAGTTACGCCATTTATACTCTGAACACAGTGAGTGCCTTTTCATCTGTCAATGTGAAGGTGCCTCTGCAGAAACATTAGGTCCTGTTTTTTTATCTTTGTGTCCCTTACACACACAGAGATAAACTGTGGTTCACACATGTTTTTTATGGGTTTTGTGTAAATGTAACCAATGATATGTACTAAAAGTGTAATTGTAGTTAGAATTTATGGGTGTTGATGGAGTTGTAGACTCGTCAAACTAGCTCTGTTCATATAGTATGTTGGTCTCTAGAGTTCCATATACACCTCTGGATTTTTTGCAGATGAACTGACAATGGTTTCCTACCTCTCATTTTATACCTCTTCAAACTGTACATGTATATGCAAGTGTTGTTAAAGTTCAATTCTGTGGTTCTGAATATGGCTGCTGGAGAAATGGACCATTAAAATTATTTTACGGGAGAGATTGATTGGGAAATGACCCTCCTGTCCTCTTAGCCCATCCCAAATTGTAAAGATGTGTTGTTTTCTGTAACTTTTAACAGGCAATTGCAGAAGTATTTGTGTGATCACCCAAGTCCCCCTTCCTCATAAAGTGTGGTTTTATTTACCCCATCCCTAACTGTTCAGACAGATCCTAACCAAAGCTACAGTGACATTTGAAAGCCAAGAGTACCGTCAGCAATTTCATATAATGTGAAATAAGGTCACAGTCTGCCCTCTATTTGGTCATAGTGTTTAATAATTGCCAGAAAAGTGTTTCTGCAGAATATCTGGATGTCACAGTGAAGCTGACCTTTGACATTTGGATACAAAATGTCATCAATTCATCTTGTTAGACATTTGTGTAAAATTTTTCAAAATTAGCATATGAATTCTTGAATTATGGGCTAAAACAAATTGTGTTTTGTGAGGTTGACACCAGTTGCATGCCAAATTTGAGCAAATTCCCTCAAGGCGTTCCTGAGCTATCATCACACAATCATCTGACATGGAAAGGCCAAAGTGTTCATACCTTTTCTGAATGGCTCTGTCGAAGCATGTCTAATCTTAATGCTAGTAACTGTACAAATGTTATTGACGGCATTCTTGTTTGTTCACATGAAAGGTCACAGCAGTAGTTATGCAAACAATGAAAAAGAGTTCTTGAGAGAGAAGTTCAAACCCTGCTTTCCACACAAATGACCAGTGAGTGTGAGAATGGGTAGGACTGCCAGTTTCAGAAAGTTACTATGACTGCCGGACACAGCCCCCTCTCTATTATGTCATCAGAGAAGGGGTCTAAGACATGTCTAGCACTCCATTTGAAGCAATCTGGGAGCGTTCTCTTACACGTTGAATCCAAAAGTTTATCTTCAGACTGGCATTGTGAATTTCGGGAACTAATGGATGGATATGATAAAACAAAAGATTTCACTTGACACAGACCTGTACATGCTGGTGCAGTCTGAGTCTGTTAAACTCATGTAGTCAATGATAACTCAAGACTCAAGGACTGTGTCTCAGATGTGGTATTATGCAGTATGGGAGTCCCTCAGGGTAGGGTGCTCTCGGCCTTTCTTTTCACCCTGTACACAGGGACTTCACACCAAATACTGTGAACTGTCACCTCCAAAAGGTCCCTAATGAAACAGCCATTGTTGGATATGTGTCTGAGGGGAACAAATAGCAATATTGGGGGGGGGGGGGTAATCAACAACTTGTAAACTGGTGCGAATGCAACCACCTGCTTATAAATAAAGTAAAGTAAAACAAAGGAGATGGTCGTCAACTTCCAGAGTAAAACACCACAGATCACACCATGGAGATATGGAGATAGTGATAGATAGAAACAGAGATGGTGGCAAAATACAAATATCTGGGTGTTCACCTGAACAATAAACTGGACTGGACTGATAACAGAGATGCCATGTACAAGAAGAGCCAAAGTTGCCAAAGTTGCTTTGTTGTAACGATCTTATTTTTAAGATAATAATTTAACCCAACTAATTATTTGTTTATTATTATGTATTTGTAAAGCCTATCTAATCTAATAACACTTCACTCAACCTCTCACTATATTAAACCAGCAGAGTCCTGACAATGGCAGCTTGCTTTGGAGGAGGTTTGCTTAATACTTTTGCTAAAAATTATTGTTATGTCACTGGAGCTTGACAAGAAATTTGGAGGATATATGTTCACCTACCTTAACATGTTAACTAAAAACAGAACTGCCCTCATGGAACTAGTCATAGTATATCCACCCAGGGAGTTTTTGCATTTATGATGAAGTGCGCAACATTGTACAATTGGAAATTCTATAAACATCAGAAAACATCAGTATGCTATCCATGTCAAGCAAGCCCACAACTAAATAGAAACAGCCTGTGGCTATTTTCTGTGGGCTTTTGGATACCAATCTGGAAAATATGACTCACGTTGTGTGGGCGGGCTGCATCAGCCACCCACTGGGCTGTACTTAGTTACATTCCATTACTGGTTATTTTATCTTCACACCAAACTTCAGAAAAGCAAGAAAATACAAGTATTTACCTAAATGTTCCTTTAATGTAGTAAAAGGACGGACAGCATTGGACCCAAAACTTTCATATCTCCTGCTTGAACACAAGGGGAAACATGTAGTACAACAAATTCCTGCTCCCAGACATGACTAAGTCATTATGTTGTGTGATTAACAAATCTACTTTTTGAACACCATATATAGAACAGCAGAAAAATGTCTCCTCTAAAGTTCCATCCCAGAAGACAGCAGTGCTCCATCATCTGCATGTGGCGTGAGATAGGAGACACAAAGAACACCTGACTCTTTTCAATCCTTTCTTCACTCCTCTGTCCTCCTCCACCTCTCCATCTGTCTTAGCCGCCTCTCCAGTATCTTTACCTGCTCCTCCAAGTGAGCAGTTTTATCAGCCGCAGCAGAGCCACTTGAAGTGCCGACGCCCACCAGCACACAGACACACACCAGGACAGCCATTCGGATGGCTGTGGTTTCTGTGTCCACACTGCGGTCGCTAAGGATGAGTCCAAAACACATCAAAGCCATGCTCACTTTCAGCAGCCAAAGAGTCCGCCTCAGAGTGGAGGCAACCAATCTGAAGGCAAAGGAGAGCAGCCAGTAGCCAATGACAGCCACAAGAACCCACTGGGCAACGAAGATTAGACCCTCTGGAGTCACTTTGTTGATGGGAAAGCCAGCTGTGGAAAACAGGAACACAAGGACAGCAAGACAAGGCAAAGAAATAAATTTAGTTATGTTATACTGCAATCTCTGATTAGACTGTGATTGTGCATTTCCTGGAGAAACTACTTTTCTTTCAACTGCCCTGAAGCACCTGTTGCTTCCTTGTTGTAGTGAAGTGTATGAACTAATATTTTCCCTTTCTTACATACTTTAGCTCCCCCTATAGCAGAACAAACTGCATTACACACTAACATTAATCTAGGTTTCAGTATGTACACCAGACAAGAATTGGTTGCAATTAAACTTCACTGGTACCATCTACAGAGCATCAGTGACACCAGTGAAGTGAGATGTCTGCACAGAGCCCAAAGATACTAAAATACAATACCCACCCAGACACAGTCTGTTCACCCAAAGATACAGAAGTATGTGCTATCATCCAACCAGACTACAGAGCTGCTTCTGTCCCCAGGCTGCGAGACGCCTGAATTCTACAGCAACCTCCACCATGAATCAAAAGTTTTGTTTGCAAAAAAGTCAACAACCCCCAAAAATGTTCATTTATTGTTACACAATACAAAGAAACATAGCTAATCTGACATTTGAGATTTCCTCGAAAAGTGATTCAAACAATTAATGATCCTCAAAATCGTTCATTATCTGTCTTACACTCAACCAATCTTTTCAGCTCTACAATAACAGTGAACTGTAAATTACAGTATCCTTGTTTATATGTTTGTTCTGTACAATGCTTTCTTTTGAATTAACCTATTTCCTTTTGTTCTACTGTGCTACCATAGCCTACATGTTAATACTTCACAATGTATGCTGTCCCACAACCGCCTTTCTGACAAGACTGACTTGTGTATTTAGTGATGTTGCTGTGCTCACAGGATCTAATTTATTTGAATAGTATATTGTTATTATCACTGATACCACTGATGAAAAGGGAGTAAAATATGCTGGTGATGGACAGAACAGTTTGGTGTGTGTGTGTGTGTATTTACCTTGAATCCCAGCTGCCTGCAGGAAGTGTGAAACATACTGCAGGAGCACGTTCAGACCCCCAGCCAACCCTCCTGCCACAAGACGCAGAACCTGAGAGAAAGCCTGGAGGGCAGGTCATGGTTAGGCCTGAATATTTAAGGTTTTACCAGGACGCATGGTTAAGACAGTGAAATCTGTCTGTTTTAACTATAGTGACCTTCTTTTCAAGGAATCTTGAAAAGGAGGCAGGGTCATTATGAAGCAGAGTAATACACAACATACTGTATCTACTTTGTATTACTTCTGATAAAGAAATGCCTCCTGAAAATTAATGAAAGCACTTCAGCGATATCTCATTCGTTTCATCGACACCCTGTATGTCACTCGATTCAATTTAGGAAAAGCTCCTGTTTGCGGTGTAAAGGGGGGGGGGGGTGTCAGGTGTTGACCTCATGTCTAACGCACGTTCTCTCATTTTCTGCAAAGCAAGATTAAGTGATTTCATTAGCCTTCCTTCTTTCATAGGTTCCTTGACTCGAACCAGGAAGTAACCCATTTACATTAGACAACATGGCAGAGGGAAACTTTCCCTTCATCTGACCAAAACTTAGGCCTGTATGAATATTAGGACGCATACAGTGATCTTATAGAACTAACTAACTTTTATCATCATCACCATTTTGTTCCCCTTTCACACAAATGCATCTTTCCTGTATACTCTTCAGTGAGCCACACACTGCAACACTCAACTCTTTATTTCTTTCTCTCACCTTCTGTACCGACAGCACCGTCTGCTCCCCTGCCAGCCTTCCTAAATAAGACCTTCCCTCCCCGGCTAAGTCAGCCAGTGTTGCTCGCAGCTCTTGGATCATCCCGGCGCGGCTCTCGACCACTTTCTCCGCGGTAACACACAGCAGCAGCGCGCTGAGCACACACAGGCCGCCGAGGGATCTCTGTATTAAGGGGGAAAACATGGTGAAAGCTAACCTAACGAATCACACGGTGAGCTGTGAAAAGTTACATCTGAAGGTAAGCAGCAACGGGAGGCTATGGACAGGATGTGGAAAAACTTTGGAGTAGAAGAGGAGAGATGTGTGCCACCCACTGGGCTGAGTGTGCAACAAGTTCCATGACGGCCTCACCTTCCCTCCCCAAGTCCGGTTCTCCACAGTCTGACCTCTGTCCTACACACTGTCTCACTGATGGCCTCCGACGACTTGTCGGATCAATAAGTAATAATGAATAACGAGACAGACTGTAGGTTTCTGCAAACGATGTTTTCGGGCACATCTAAACTGAATTAATCAACTAAAGTGCTGATGGGTGAGTCCGAACCCCAATGGTTGAATTTGTCGCATTTACGTGTCATTTTTTAACACACACGAAAAACTTATGGATGGTCGTCATAATAATAAATGATCGTTTGTGGTATAAGAAAGTAATATTACAAACGCTGTCTATCTTATAGCTATTATTGTTTCTTATTTTCTTTTTAGTGTTTTGCCAGTAAATGCTGCAACACTTGTTGTGAAGCTCCAGAAATGTTTTGTGGAGTACAAAACTTCCAGCAGCTCGGGTGAGTGGATCATGACTGAATTTACCTGTCTCTACTTCTTTTGTCTTTAATATTGATTGTGAATTTGTCTCTAACTAAAGTTTACTATAACAAAATAAACACGGGTGTCTTTTTTAAAGGTTGTTTTTAATTCCCACTTCTTCCCACGATGATTATTTTGGGCTCTTTGGTCATTATTTAGATCTTTCTGTACGGCTCGTCTCTGTACAGGGAGAGTAGTGTAGCGTTCCGAGGTGTGAAGGGCTTCTAAAATCACTCTTTCTTGCCAACAAAAACCCAAGAACAGGTACTCTTTGGAGCTGAGCAGCACATTCCGCTTGTTCTTCTCCCTCACCCGCCAACTCTGTGACAAACAACAATGTCGCCTCTTGATGACATCACACTCGTGCGTCTCTCACGCCTGCTGACTGACTGCATCAGAGAGATCTGTTGGCGACTACAAGGGTGGGGCTACAAACGCTGCAATGAAGTCGGACAATCTCTCTTCCCATAGATGAGACTTGATGAGACTTGGCTGAGCTTGCAGTGTTTGCCTTTGTGATGGAAAAATTCCTTTTCATTATAGGTTGATGAATTTTGAACTATTTTGTTGAATATGATTTCTTAAAAACATTTATCTAACTTGCTTCATGTGACTGAACACCTAACCTCTGCCCTATATGATTGTAATAGAGTCACGAACCAGCCAAAACTCAGATAGAAAGTTGCCCTCTTGTCTCATGTTTTATGTCTGATAATTTTATGCTTCGCACAGAGTCCCAGGTCATGCGTCATGAAGTTTTAACTTTATGTCTTGTGTCGATGAGAAGCCTGTCTGGTTGGGATAGTCATATTTACGTATGTGTACAGCTTAATCACTGCTGGCACCGAGGGGGCTTGTCTCTTCCCCTGACCTTGTTGATATCTGTGTATAAATTGTGAACACTCCTTTACTCAGGGCTCATTCACTCAGCTCATGAATTTGACTGTGTGGTGAGTCCATCTGCAGATGGTTGGATTAAACTTACCGAAAAGACAGATCTGACTTTACTCTTTTATTGACCGAAATTTCCACCACACTACTTACAGGGACAGTCAGTGCCACTTGGAAGACTGATTTTAGGGTTGGAAACATATCAGCATCCAGGATCTTAAAGACACTGAGAATATCAGGAGTGGCTTGTGCTAGTTTATTTGCCAAGTACCTTTTCACTACCAGGAGCTCCTCTGGTTGAAGCTAGATTCCGTAGTGTGTGGCAAGGGGTGTGAGGGACTCTTCAGACAGGAAGGCCTCTGAGGCTGGGTGGCACGCCTGTATGCCCATTATTAGTTCTGCTTCTACACCTGAGAATCGATCCTCAAGTTCTTGTGTCATACGATCTAGGCAGGGAAAGAACAAACTCTGTTAGAGATTCTCTGGTGTACTCATATCTAAACTGCTCCGCATTCCACATGATGACTCCATGACATACTCCTCCATCCTCTTTTGTTTCTGTCTCTGACCAACAATAAGCTCTGGGATGCCATGTGCTTCACAGATGACTTTTGCATTCATATATATCTCCTCTGCAGTCTGAGTTGTGCGCAAGTCTTTGAGGGAGTCATAGACAGCTGTTTTGTACTGTAGTGCTTGTGCAAGGTCCACAATTTCCCTCTGCAGATACTTGTGTAGTCCCTCTGATGCTGAGCAGGTGCTTAAGCATAACAAGCATGTAGACTGTGGTGAATTTGCATAGCTTGGACAGTAGTCCTACAGCTACCGCTGTATGAATGTTCTCCAATGACTGCTTCACAGCAGGGAAGATGTTGAGCATGGCCTTCACAGATTGCAGCTGACATGCCCACTGGGTCTTTGATAACTGAATGAGGTCACTGTTGTCCAACCCCAAGTGCTTCTGGACATCAGCAAACTTGTCATGATGGACAAGAGATAAGTGGAAGAAAGAGTACATGCTCTCCAAAAGTTCAAAGAACTCTGTGGCTTCTGGAATTGCTTTGCACGTATGACACAGTACGAGGTTCAACTTGTGTTTGTCTCTGATGGTCCCTGTCTCTCTCTCCGCTCTCCTCCCTGGATCTTCTCTTCTTGCAGTGGTCTCCCTCTCTCTCTCTGCTTTCCTCCCTGGCTCCTGTTTGACTCTGATGGTTCCTGTCTCTCTCTCCATTCTCCTCCCTCTTGCTCAGGTGGTCTCTCTCTCTCTCTCTGCTTTCCCCCTTGGTTCCTCGTGAGCTCTCTCCACTCTCCTCTCGCTCTTTGCTCTCCTCCCTGACTCGTCTTGAGGCCTAGTGCTCCCTCTCTCTCCTTTCGTCTCTCTTCCTGCTTTCCTCCCTGGTTCCTCTCTGGCTCATCTATAACAATATGTCACAAAATAAACAATTAGCTTGACTAGCTGCACCAAGATAGATTTATGTGATTTGGGCCTACACATTATCGATCAACAACAAAACTGCACTCACATCTGAACAATGTTTTTTTCTAAAAATGTGAAATCAGAGTATTCACAGTTGAAACATAGTAGCTATAGCTTCATGAGGGTCAACATTTTATGATGATTTCTTTAATTTTTTAAGGATCTACAGATCTGAAATTAAGTATTACTATTAAATGTGGTCTGCATTACATGATTTACTGAATTGCAGGTCTTCTAGTAGTATCCTATGATGTAGAAATTAATTTGTAGCCTATAAATACAACTCCAATACATCTTGAAACCGAAAATGTTAAACTAATGTAGCAAACAGTTTGTTTGGAGCAACATGTTTGGAAGGGCATGTACAGATTTGCGTGACGTGAGTAACTGGTTAGCAGCTTAGTCTATTTGACAGCTCCTGAGTCGCGCAGGCAGCTGTGCTAAACAGTTGCCTGGACAAGTAACGTTAACGTTATGTCATGTGGTTGCAATCGAACTGAGGTTACGCTGTTGTTGCGACTCTCATAAAAAACAAAATATTTTACTGCTAGCCTAACTGTTACTATGTTTCCAGCTCTCAAGCCCTATGCCTCTGGCTCAGGCCTCTGCTCGAAAATAACATGCCAATAATGAATAGAGTATATTTCTGCAACTACATGGTCTATATGAATAATCTTGGAATCATAATAAAGGTAACACTTGTGAGATTTCTAAAAAGGTGTAAGCATTAGTATAGATGTTACTGGGTCAGAGTAAATTAAGATGGAACACAGCATAAATGAAAGATTTAATTTCCGCCTAACAAAACTGTACAACTTTTAGAGTGAATATTCTCTTTGTAACATGCAGTTGCAGCCCAAAACCTCCTGAAAATAATAGCAACACATCTTAACATACCTGTGCCAAGACTGATGCTAATAAAGTAAAGTAAAGCAAAATTAGAAAGGTTTCAGTGGAAACATTTTTCAGATGGAAATTAGCCATTTAAGCACACCCATCTAAATACTGATCTAAAACTGTTTTGGCTTTGGTTTGAAAAAATCAACCAGATATACATTTTCCCATTAAAGAGACCATACAAACGAACTTGAGCAGATTTAATAATATAATATATATGTGAAAAGAAAGAAAAAAAGGCTGTGGCCTCTGTGTTTTGGTGCTTAGTGGGGGTGGAGCTGTCAATCACCCATGACAGGTTAGAGTTAGTGTGACCGGTGTGCTTCTGCGTTGTGTTTGAATGATGCTGTGACACCGAGACCTCTTTGGAAACAATCTCCGTTTAATCTGACAAAACAGATAACGGACAACCTCCATGTAAATCGTGCCGTCCACTCGAGCTCCTCTCCCACATGAGATCTGTACAAAAGTGCGCCCGCGACTACCCGGTAAAATCATTACATGGTGAATAAACCACATATTTAACAAAACATACCTGACAAAACAGATAACAGACAACCTCTATGTAAATCGTGCCGTCCACTCGAGCTCCTATACAAATAAAATGCAGAAAAAGATATCGACAAACCCGGAAGTTAGTTCAGTTTGTCGTAGCGTCAAGCTAGCGATTTTCAACTGTTAAAACTACTATTTTGAAATGCAACTCTGTTAACCTGTATGCATTATTAGACAGGAACAGACATAACGATAACATAATTCATGATTATGGCTGTATAAAGTGATGTTTATTTTTGCTCTTTTTCGGATGCTGTTTCAGTGAGTTTTTGGCGCAGAGTGACGACCTTATTACAGTTGGAATTTGTGGACTGCCAGCTTTCATATGATGTACTGTATGTATTGTTAGCATGAAATTGCGTAATCACTAGCACCGATTTTGCGGACATGTGCCGTTCGTGGGTTTTTTTCTACATGCTCATTTAGTTGCTTGGTGTCGGAATTGTGTTTCGATCAGGTGAAAATGGTCATCATGAGCTCTTGGCCGAGTTCCGAGTTTCTTCCACTTAAATGGGTGTGCTGCATTGATATGTTGCATGGTTAGCATGGTCTTATAGGGTGTATATGATGCAATATGCGCAGCTCCTGCCCCCAGTACACTGCGGCATTCGAGTCGGGGGAAAATACCATTGTGCAGATGAATAGCCTACAGGTGAGGTGCTATCTGACGTTATCCTTACCTAAGGTGACGTTACCTGAAGTTGGTTCTTCTCTCTTTGCCAGCATTGCCTTTAGCCCGAAAAAGTCGTGGATATCCATGTTTGCACAAGCTCTGTGAAGGAGTTACTTTTACGTTGCTATGACATGTTTGGATTTAAAGCGGGTATCTGTCGATCGATACCACCCGGTCCATATCAATAATTAATATTTCAAAATAAAAATTAATATGATAAGTTGGCATAAGTGTGAATCGCGAGTGTGCGTCTGCATACCGGCGCCTGTAACAAGAGAGCTATGCCGCCAACTGAGTGTAATGGCATCTTTAAGCAAACATCTATAAGAAAAACAATTTAACCGGCGTTCACAGTGGTACATCTGCGTTTTGGACCGCCCACTTGTGATGTCGCTGGGTTTCCCACGCCCATTTGTTTTTGCCTGCAGTACACCGCTATCATAGACATCCATCTTTATGTCTATGACCGCTACTACCATAGACATATAGATGGGTTTCTGTGCGACGTCATCGCCGCAATGCGCGCGCAGCCAGGGAGCAGAAAGCGGGACATTTGTCATTGTTTACGAGCGGAATCAAGCAGCAAACATGACAAGGAGTTGTTGTGCTGTGAACTGCACAAACCGGCAAAAGGATGGATTTAAATTGTTTAAAGGGGACATATTATGCAAAACCCACTTTTTCCTTGTTTTACTATGTATAATTGCATATCCGGAGTGCCTCCTGACCCCTTAAGAGTGATTTAGGACCTCTACCTCAATTTTTTGTAAACAGGCGGAGTCAGGAAATGTGTCTATAAGGAGCCATTTGGATTTCACCCGCACACTTACGTAAGTGTGCGGGTGATTTGAATGCTCCAGCCCTTAAGCTGGATATCTCCTCCCATATTACGCCGGCTACCTGAAGGAGGATCCGCCATTTTCTCGCTTCACTCGTATGCTACAGCCTGACCGCAACCATGTACAACCCGAAAGCCAAGCACTCCTGCTTTGTCGTCGGATACACGGACACTCATGTTACCCTACATTGCCTCCCTACCAAAGAGGATAGCAGAGCGAAGTGGCTAAATTTTATTTTTCAGGGAAACGTCCCAGCTTCACTGAGCAAAAGCGTTGTTGTCTGTACCAATCACTTCACACTGGACTGTTTCAGCAACCAGGGTCAGTATCAGGCTGGACTGGCAACGAGATTGTTCCTCAAAGATGGATCAATACCCACTGTCCGTGTCAACGCCACAGAGGAAGAAACTGTAAGTATTTTTAAAAACAGTGTTGTTTGTGTTACTTTGGCTGTTTAGCACATGAGCTAACGCTAACGGGTGATGTTAATACGAGGCTGAGCTAACGTTACAACAGTGGGCTTACTGGTCTTAGGATTCACAGTAATGTTAATGTTGCCTAACCTTAATTTGTCATATCAGCACTCATGACAGTGAACTGAGAAATTGAATTGGGATATTGAGATTTGATCGCTTGTAACCGTCCGGTGATCCACTAAGATGTCGTCCGCGGACAACTTCTCAGTTGCTACAGCTACTGTTCCATCATGAACACGCATGAGAAACCGTCTCCTCCACATGCTCACAGCCGATCAGACGGTGTGAAATTGTCCCAGTTGTCCGCGGAGGACGAGCTAGCTAGCGCTGCTTGGCCGTGAACAGCGCTAGCCATCGTCATGTTCACGGCCGAACAGCGCTAGCTAGCTCATCGTCCGCGGACAACTTCTCAGTTTCTACAGCTACTGTTCCGACGTGAACACGCATGGGAAACCGTCTCCTCCACATGCTCACAGCCGATCAGACGGTGTGAAATTGTCTCAGTTGTTCGCGGACGGAGAGCTAATGTACCGCCGTGAACACGCAGAGAGAACGGTATGAAATGCTCTGTTATTCACGGCCAGTGAGCTACGTTACGTCAATAAGCATGTTGTGCTAAAGGCTAAAGGACAGTGTGTTAAATGCCCAGGAGCACCTCGGCAGTCGAACGACTTATTTTGTGTTGATATACACGTAACTACGTGTGTAGTGTCAGCTGCTGGTACGAGAGACACGATCTGACAGTACCAAAATTTTATCTGCAGTCAAGCAATCATTACTTTGCTTCGGAGCCTGAGACAGGGGTTACCTGTCTGCTGTGCTATGATTAACGTTAGTTACATGAAGGCATAGACACAATATGTATAGCTCACTTACTAAATCTAATGTGAAATGAGGAATTTGCATGGGTTTGCTCGGATTATGACTTGCCAGAATTTGAACATGAGAAACAGACACATAACATATTCCTTCCTTTTGTGTTTAGCCAGGCACATCTGTACAGCAGTCTGTAGTGCATCATGTTGCCTGCCAGACAGACCAACCAGTGAAATGCATGGTTGGCACACAGCTTTCCATGAGAACTCTCCGGCCTCACTTCAGAAGCACAGGTTTGTTGAACGAAAGCATATGATGTAATGTTAGTCACTATGTTACTCTAATATGTAATTTTGTTTTACTCTGTTATGAATATGGATTGTGGACAGCTGATTTTAGTTTAGTGTGTATATTATGATTTTTAAAGTACTGTTTTTCCACCCAAGACTCTACCTGGCTGCCCTGCATTACAATGAAAATACTGACTGACCACAGGCAACATCTACAGGTGGAGAGCTGCTGTACAGTCAACTTCCCCAAATCTAAGTGTGGAGAATGAACTGCAAAGCCTGTGAAAGCAGAGCCAACATTCCGTAAGTTGTACAATCTTTTATTTGAACCCCACGAATAAAAAATAAAGATGGACACACAGGCAATAACACAAACGGTTGAAAATAAACACAAATAAAATCTGAATTATTTTTTTGATGGTTTTCAAAATAATAAATAAGGAGAACGTATAAATTAGGAGAAATACGAAGAGACACTTGACAACACTGCAGCACAAGGCTTTTTGGTTCTAGTGCATTTTCTTGTAAACATTAATTTTTGTTTATTGCACTGCAGACTACGTTGATGCACTGTTGGACCTGATCTTCAAGAAGGTTTTCCAGGCCCCTTGCCCATATGTGAACGAGGTGCTGAAACTTACAATCCCTGAAGACCTCTCGGCTCAGTATGAAAGACCCAACAAGCTTGACGTTATAGACAGTTACGTGCCAAGGTTCAAACAAGGACAGGACTGAACCTAACATACTGTCCTTCTGTGTCAGGGAACTCTGCATGAATCCTCAGCATCATGCAGGCAGGCAGCACAGCTCTCACTCTACGCCCCAGAAAGCCCCAGCACCAGCTTACAAAGCTTCTGTAGGCTAGGTATCTATATTGGCTGGACACAATTCAGTAGAAAGTCAGCACTGAATGTTCACATCCATGGCAACTGGCAAGTTTAACTGTTCCACTTTAGATATTTATTTTGTATGTCTACAATTGTTTCTTGCAATAAAACTTCTCCCCCAACTGTTCTGTGTGTTTTCAGTGTTTGATATGTAGTTTTCATGTTACCAAGTAAAAGATAGTAAAGATAAACTATAAACAATGTAAGACAGAGGAAGCAGTTATGTACTTCATAACACTTTTGCAATAAATTAATATTTATGGGACTAAAAAGCTTACTGCACTATTCCCCTCAGACGTAAAGGTCCATAGTCTGCCTGATAAATGTTCAGTGCATTCTGCAGTGAGAACACATTCAGGCAGACAGGTTCTAGGCCAGGATGTTCCAGCATGCATGATGGTTGCTCAGGAAGCTGCTGTAACTTAGTCTTCGTGTAACCTAGAAGTTATGAAAGGTAAGTGAGTGACAATGGATTAAAGAAAAGAGACTGCAAAATAACAACCTTGTTTGCCAAGTGTTCACACTTACCTGTGGTATTTCCATACAGCAGATATTCTCGGGCTCTGTATGTACTTGTTCACAACTGCCACAGGAACACCTGTTTTTAAGCAGAATTTATATCATTCATTGGAAACTACATAGCCAATCAATCACATTGCATTGTTTTTTTGTTTTTTTTTGTAATATTTAAAGTTTATAAACTGTTGGAACCGGTTAAAAAACAATACTGCTGGTAGAGAGGTGACGGGAGGCAACTGTGGCTTATTGCTAGCTAATTACAGGTCGTCCCTGCAAATAACAACAGGTTCTCAATTGACTTACCTGTCCACATAAAGGTAAATAATAATACAGGGTTACGCTTTTCTCTTGTAACGGCAATTGCTAAATTGCATCCGCGTTACTGCAACTGCAGAGCAGTAAACGCCGGTCGAGGTTTGGCTAAGCTTTGTTATGTAAACACTCGGGGCAGGAGAAGGGGGTTGTGATCTGTAACAGCGCGGGGCAGACGGCTACTAAGCCCGTAAAACTTTCGTTTGTCTCTGCAGTAACAAGTAACAAGTAATGTCGAGGTAAAAAAAAAAAAAAAAGAAAGAAAGAAAAGTGAACTACTAACCACTGAGAAACATCCATGTTCATTCTTGGCTGCTGAACTTCTCCTGGAGTACGGGTTCACCGCAGTTTGTTGTCCGGCGGCCATTTCTTCCGGTAACTCAGCCGTTGCCATGGTCATACCATGCCTCACGTCTTCTGCAGGCAGGGAGAGGTGGGCGGCGCAAATACGGTGCACGTAGTAGCTCATTAGCATTTAAAGGGAGAGGCACTGAAACCGGCCGCCTGGAGGAAGGCTGTGAAACTGGTGTTTCAAGAACCTTGTTGTGCTCAATCCTTAAGCTTTTTCGACCAAAGCATGTTACTAACATTCCATTTAGACATCAGGGAACCATGTCAGGAAGCAGAAATGAGCATAATATGTCGCCTTTGATATCCCGAGAGGATCTTATCCGTTTGCCAAAAAACGAAGAGGATTATGGCTCCAGGCCATTAAAAGGGTGGATTGGAAAAGTGTCTTCAAACAGCTAATGTTACATGTAGTGTACGATTTTCTTTAACTGCTATTGGTGCTTATTATGAATGACCTCGTAAAATAGCCAATATGTTAAAAAAAAAAAAAAAAAAAAAAAAGGTTCAAACAAACAATAAGCAGATCTAACCTTATTTCTTCCTCTTCTCAGGAGCACCGTTCATGGATTGTGACAGTCCAGATTTTGTTCCATCCATTTTTGCACACAGCAGCACCAGAGACACCTCAAGGAAGGTGGCAAGGTCAGTGTCATGTTATTCATTTTTAATATTCTACTTTCTGGGTAGTTTGTTAACTCTCTGAGCAAATAAGATCTATTTGTATCACCTTCTTTATTATGTTTTTGCATTATCTCTTAATATGATGTTAATTATTTAGGGTTTTTAACTTAACTGTACTCTATTGTTTGAGCTAGATATGAAAGAAAGAGAAAACGAGATGAAGATAAGGCCCCTGCTACCTGCCCCACAAGCGAGCCTGAGGCAGGTCCTCTAGATTCATCTGAAGGTATGCAAAAGTCATACTATTTAGTGTGTGGTCAGGTGGGTAGAGTGATAGAGAAACAGACAGTCTCTGTCTTGTGTGCGTGTCCGTGTATGTTTGAAAGCTGATGTGTTGCACATGAAGAGTTAATTTATCTCCTTTTTGTGTTGTAGATGATTGTCAGTTTGTGTCCAGAAAAGAGATGCACCAACTCAACCTGCGGTACAACCAGCTAAGTGATGACCATAAAGCTCTCAAAAGTGAACTGTATGCCACACAGGAAGAAAATAAACATCTGAAGGAGCAACTTAAGCAGTCCAAGTTTGGGTTTGCTTCCATAAAAGACACAAACACTAAACTTATTTTTTTCACTGGTTTACAGTCATTACATGTGTTTATGTGGCTGCTGAATATAGTAAAAAGAAGCACACTTGTGCTTAAGGGTGGGTTAAGTTGGGAGAACCACCTCCTTTTGGTTCTAATCAAAGTAAGACTTGGACTCACCAACAGAGACCTTGCCTACAGATTTGAGCTTCCGTTCTCAACTGTATCAAAAATATTAAGAGACTGGATACCCATGTCGTCCTCAATAGTAAAACCTTTGATAATGTGGCCTAGTAAGGAGGCAGTGAGAGCAAACATGGCAAAGTGTTTTAAACCCAAATTTAGGAATTGCCGTTGTATTATAGACCGTACTGAGATCTTTATAGAAAGAACATACAATCTTAAAGCAAGGGCTGAAACTTGGTCAAATTATAAGCACCAAAACACAATTAAATATCTGCTTGGAATCACACCAGCAGAAGCTATATCTTTTTTGTCTAGTGGGTGGGGAGGCCGTGCTTCTGACAAGGTAATAAATTTAGATTCTGGATTTTTGGATAAACTTGAGCATGGTGACGAGATTCTTGCAGATAGAGGTTTCCTTGTTAGAGAGGAATTGGCCAGTGTAGGAACAACTTTAAGAATTCCAAGTTTCACGAAAGGGAAATCTCAGTTGCCTGGTTCTTCGGTTGACACTTCACGTCAATTGTCAAGAGTCCGCATACATGTGGAATGAGTTATAGGTCAGCTTAAAACCTTTCAGATACTGAACACTGTCATACCCATCAGCCAAGTCGATATGCTAGATGACATTTTGACCATATGTGCTGGTCTTACAAACCTTAGGACTGTGGTGGCCCGGCGATAACTGTGTTTAGAGTAGAGATGTAGTAGAGTAGAGTAAAGATGTACATTATTTTCCATGAGTTTGTCAGGATTTTAAGGGCTAATGAGGGCAATGGTCACTCAGTATTTGCTCTCTCTGTCTCTCATTCACTTACAGTTGTGTTCAAAATAATAGCAGTCCAACATGACTAACCAGATTAATCAGTGTTTTTGGTAGAAATCTTAATATTACATCGCAAATAATTTACCAGTCGGTGTAGTAGAGTCAGAGAAACCCAACAGACCCAACATTCATGATATGAATGCTCCTGAGTCTGTGTTGTCGAATAATTAAGTGAAAGGGGTGTGTTCAAAAAAATAGCAGTGCGGAGCTCAATCACTGTGATCAGTCGTTATGTGAAGAAACAGGTGTCATTCAGGTGTCCCCTATTTAAAGACGAAGCCAGCACATGTTTTACATGCAATTTTCTCTGAGAACCTGAGAAAGATGGGTCGTGCCAGACACTGTTCAGAAGAACAGCGTACTTTAATTAAAACGTTGATCCAAGATGGGAAAACATACAAAGAAGTGCAAAAAATTATGGGCTGCTCAGCTAAAATGATCTGCAATGCATTGAAATGGAAAGCCA
>JARJLU010015156.1:0-58836 GCA_030272975.1 Sparidentex hasta
TATTAAGTGGGCTTTTATTCTGAAATTCATCATCAGAAACTCCAGCTATTGTGTTTATTTTTATGTTGGATTAATTGCACAAACAGATGAAATGTCATGACCCACATCTTCTACGGCTTCAGTGTGATAAGAATAAGGATGGTAATATGAATCAAATAATAAATAAATAATCAATGAATTAATTCCTTAAATGCTCAATTAAGTAATCATCTAATCATTTAGATAATTCATCAATCAATTAACAGACTGGCTGATTGATTGTATTTGTGTGAAATTGCAGACTGCCTTCGTGTCTGCTTTTATTTTGAATTCTGTTCTGGCACGGCATTACCGTAATATCGCCTATATACAGGCACTGCAAATTAAGTGGCGGCTAGGTTGACCGGGGATTTCGGAGTGGAGGGTGGCTTGACCGCAGTAGCTGGAAGGAGCTCAGGCATACCTGAGCACTGTCTGCATTTAAATGTAAATAGTTACATATAACTTTGTAAATTCTTGAAACATGTATGTACATTTCAGCCCACAAGCAGCCCGGATGTTCGTGGGCTGCCGCGGTCTTCTCCGTCCGTCCGTCCCCCGGCTGACAGTACTCTTGTGTAGGAACAGTGAGGTTTTGGCACTGCGAGTATCATGCAACATGTCAGGGATAATGCCCGACGAGGTATCCATAAACAGAAGTTAGTGGACGACGCGGAGGCTTAAGAACCGTCCGACGCGCAGCCTTTATTCAGCCGTGACTAGCAGAGACAACCATGTTGCTGCTAATCAGTGTGCTTGCAGCAGCAGGGCATTATAATTGTTATATAGCGCAATTCATTACTTATGGGAAACGATTCAAGAGCAACAGGCTTGCCTCCAAGCAGCACAGCACCAGGGAGAAGTGGGTGGAATGTGGAAGACGTAGCTGGCGCTGGGGCCAGGTCAAACCAACCAATAGAAACTCTCCTCTCATCCACCAACCTAGGCCCCGCCCATCAAGTGCAGTTGAATTCGCAAGCAAAACTTTAGAACTGGCAAGCAAAGAGGCCTGATTTGCAAACAAAACTTTGTAACTCACAAGCAAAGAGGACTGATTTGCAAGCAAAGGTTTTTAACTTGAAAGCAAAGAGGACTGATTTGCAAGCAAAGGTTTTTAACTTGAAAGCAAAGAGGACTGATTTATATGCAAAATGGTCATATGTTTTTACTTATAAACATTAATTTTGATTAAACTTTTTTTTTCATTTGCGACTTATTCTGTTTCGGTCTCAAAAAAAAAAAAAGATTGCCACTTGCGCTTTTTTTCTCTCAAATCTCTCTTTTGGTTTCAAATCTATTTTATTTGGCTGAATAATAAAGGAACAAAATTCTCATCATACACAGCCTGATTTGGCCATCCATTAAAAAGATACTTAACCTCCCACTTTTCTATAGGAATACATATCTCCTACGGGCACTGAACTAGTATCTCTAAATTAAGCGAAATCAATGGCAAGTGTAAACCTGTTATATTTTCGACAGTCTTGAACGCCTCACAGGCCCCGGCCTAGGCGGAGGCGCAGTGGCCCCACCCTGTTACACAAATATCAGATAAACGTGATCAGACAAAGGATCGTTCCGCTGCTATCTTCTCCCTTCGTCCCTCTAGTTGTCGTATCTAAAGTATGAAACGTTAACAAATAAGTAGAGTGACATTCAGAGAGGTGAGGAGAGGAGAGGAGAGGTTGACACCGAGCCAGCTGCACGGGGGAGAAAAAGCTTGGATATGCCTTTGGACATATACCAGCAGGCAGAGCGGAGGGAGGGTCTCTGCTCAGCGAGGCTGCTTGAAGGCTCAAACAGCCTCACCACACTGCTCTCCGTACTAATGCACCTACACTTGTCTAAACAACGTGATGAATCGTATAATATGTCTGATCCTACAGAAGGCTTCATCGCTCCTGTCAATCACAGCCATTCGAGTGCATTAGTGGCCATCAGAGCTCACCGAGCAGCCCCTACATTTAAGCGCAGTACACGTTAATCGAACCAGTTGGTTATTATGGTGGACACTGGAAACAAATTGTCTCAAATATCTTCAAAAATCAAGGCATTGCAAACCACAGCGTGAGCCTGTCTCACTTACCTTCAGGTGCAGGCAGTCCGTCTGATCAGAACTCAAAACACAGCTGTGGGTTAGTCTGTCGCGGACACACCGCTGGACCCAGACCCCTCTGTCTGGACTGGAAGAGCAGCCAAGTCGCTGCTGCCTTCAGGGTACCGTCGGAAAGAAGGTTATCACATCACATAGAGAGCCGAGATTACGCCCCTCTGCGGTTTCCCTCATGGGACCTCATGGGTATTTCACCCCAACTCAGCTTCAACAACATATTTTCTATATTCCAGTGTTCCTGATTACACCAGTGTTAATTTTAAAGGAGCGCTTTGTAGTTTTCTTAAAGAAATGTTAATCAGACGATGACGATCTTCATTGGCCCAAAGAAACTAAATAAATAAATAAATAAAACACTTTGTTTCATGACTGATTAAACAGAATAAACAAATTGAGCTTAAAGGACAAAACAACATATAACAACAATGTTACACTTTGTTTATAAGTGGTAAACCCTGCCACCTTTCTAACTTTAATCAGTGTTCTGGGAACTTATTTCCTTCTGAGAACAGCTTGTTGATTCACTTGTGGAAAAGAATGTATTATTACCAGCCCTGCGATAGACTGGCGACCTGTCCAGGGTGTCCCCTGCCTTCGCCCTAAGTCAGCTGGGATAGGCTCCAGCCCCCCCGCGACCCTACGGAGGATTAAGCGGCGTACATATATATGTACAGATAATGGATGGATGGATGGATGGATGTATTATTACCTCATTAATATGTAAATATTAACATTCTGAGTTTTAATTCATTCTCCAAAAATACAAAAAATACACAATACTTTAATTACTGACTGACTGAATGTCTTCTCATGTGGAGGTTTGCTCTTTTTGTGCTACTGCACAACACAGTAATAATCCACTCTTTTATAGCATGCATGTTAAATTGTTATTTTTATAATACCATCAACATTTCAATAGTATTATTCAAATACAGCCTACAATAAGTATTAGTGAAATAATATTTTCGGTTATTAATCGTTCATTGAATAGACCTCAGGGCTACGGATGGTATTTTACAGACGATGTGGGAGGGACGAGGGAGAGGTTTATCATCCTGCACTCGGTTGTCCTAATCCGTTCTTAGAGGATGAGGCTTAGTGGGACTTCAGGTCACAATACTGCTTCAGAGAGGAACATCCAAACAACCAGCACCTACTATTCATCTCTTGCTTTGGATTCATTCCTTCTTCTAACTAACTCACCTTTATGTCTGCGGCTCTTCCTCTGGCTCTGACAGCTGTCTCCGGGTCACATCTCCTGGATTAATTGAGGGAGCAATGCTAGTCATTTCCACTGGGCTAATTTAGAGGCCATTTAAGTAGTTGTAGTAGGCTCGATAAGACCCCGTTGTGCAGACCTGTGAGGCTGTCATCTATCTATCTATCTATCTATCTATCTATCTATCTATCTATCTATCTATCTATCTATCTATTACTTTTCAAGATGAAGGACCGTCTGGCACAGCTGAAGGAGGTAGGAGGTAGACTGTAGTCTGTTAGTAGTTTGCACCTGTTGCTCACACAGGCCCTGAAGCACTGCTAGTAGCCTGTAATATGACTTTACTCTCAGCAGTCTAACGTCTGTGTGTGTGTGTGAGTGTGTGTGTGTGTGTGTGTGTGTGTGTGTGTGAACCGTGGTTCAGTCTGGGTGGAATGTTTCTGATGACAGTTAAAGATTAGCTTATTAATATCATCAAACTACAGCCTATTTCAACAAGATGGAGACTAACTTACATCAAATGTGAACTTTATCTTATTACATAAGATTAACGCAATAGACTAGTCGAGTGTTTGACATATGTAGGAACAGATCTGACACAGAAGACTGCATTTTGACACATAAGCTTGTTCTATGACATTTTATGAATGTATCTTACTTGAAAATATTTGAAAATGGACAAGCCTGCAGTCATCATCAAATGATTCTGTATGATTCTATGTCAGGCTCAGGACTGTTGATTCACTATCTTCACGTGTGCTTAGGAAGGACAGTAGCGCGTGCGAAATACACATTTATTGAACCTGAGCCGGCTTCACGCGACCGTGGCAAGCACGAACTGTGCGCACCAGCAACACGGGGAGCTAGATGAGTAGCTGTCTTGGAAATAACGGGAGGGAACGTTGTCGCCATAATTTCAAATTTGTGGTGGAAACAGAAGGTGATTATGAAGATGAGACCTGTGTTACACTTCTGAAAATGAGGACATGTTTAGAACCAGAACTGCTTCAGGACAGCTGTTAGTCTAAAGATGGAACTACTGGGGTATCGCTTTCTCCCCCTCTCTCTCTCATTAGCTACACCATGGTTAGTTAAAGGCTATTGTACATGACACAGAGATAACGTGTTAGAAAATAAGCACAATACAGTGATGTAATAAACAAACGTATTTAACCGATATGTTCAGTATACTATATAACAATTTCAGCAGCAACAACAACATCAAGATTTCAAGACGTTAACAACTATACAGCTATATCAACCTTCTGAATTTGTGTGTTTAACAGAAGAGTGATGCTGGAGGTGATGACGTTGAGGTTCCTGTGGAGAATGAGGCGTTCATGGATGATTTCTTTGCTCAGGTATTCTCTTTTGGTCTGTCCATCTGTCCATCTGTCTGTCTGTCTGTTTTTTCCCCTCATTTCTTATAAGACAATGTATTTTTAAAAATGATGATGTAAATACTTATTGTTTACTGATCTGTGTGTGTTTGTGTGTATGCATTTGTGTCTTGCAGATTGAAGATATCCGTACCAGCATTGACAAGATTGATGAGAGCGTCACAGAAATAAAAAAACTCTACTCGACCATCTTGTCAGCCCCCACATCTGACCAGAGTAAGTGTCTCTGACACACACACACACACACACACACACACACACACACACACACACACACACACACACACACACAGACATATTCACAACTTTTTACTCTTCCTAACTGTTCACAATCTGCTTTCACTCTCTCTCAGAAACACAGGATGATGTTGAAGCCCTCACTAATGAGATCAAGAAGTCAGCCAACAATGCAAGAAACAAACTCAAGAGTCAGTATTTGTTCTTTTTTTACTTTCTATTCAGGCTCACTTTTTGTTTGTTTGTTTGTTTTCTACTGATGCCAGCAAATTGTTCCCAATTAACACAAGATTATGTATGGAGACAATGAGCAAGTGGAAGAGATTCTCAAGTGTTATTATTGTCTGTCTTTCACTCCTCCCTGGCTAAATGCATGTTATGCTTCAGTAGATACATACTTAATGATAGTGTAATTATGATCCAGATTCTTTTCTTTTAGTTTAATAAGACTTGATGTTGTGCTTGATGTGCACAGTTTTCTGAACAAGACAAACTGGAAGCCATCTCATCTTATATCTGTGGATGTCTCATTCAGTGTAACAGAAGAATGACATTAATATTTGTTCACTGTCTTTTGTCTCTCTTTGTGTTTCTCTTTGTGTTTGTGTGTGTGTGTGTGTGTGTGTGTGTGTGTGTGTGTGTGTGTGTGTCTGTGTGTGTGTGTGTGTGTGTGTGTGTGTGTGTGTGTGTGTGTGTGCATGCGCATCAGCTATTGAGCGCCAGCTTGAGTCAAACACAGACGAGAGGGCCTCAGCTGACCTCAGAATACGCAAATCACAGGTCAGAAAACATCACCAACATTAAATCAATCTATATGTAAAACTGGAGCTCAAAGTTTACAGATTCTTACATTCTGTGAGGAGGTGGAAGTTCTCATTCTTCTTCCCACTTGTAGAGGGCTGAGAAACACCTACTCCAAAAACTGCTAACTATTTTTATATTTGCACCGCTGGTGCCCTCTGTTGATTTATTGTGAAACTGACTTAGCATTATGTATACCATGTATCATATTTAATGGAGCAAACCAGAAGCTCTGACAGTGTATCATACCATACTTACTGACTTCAGTGTTTGTTTTTCAGCACTCTCTGGAAATGCTACCAAAATGCTAAATGCTAACACATTTTCTTTTTAGGAAATATTTGATATGAAATGTATAAAATGACTCTTCAGCTCCATTAGAGCAGTGATGTTCAGGAGTTCCCGATCTGGTTCAGACAGCAGGTCTGACTGATTTCACACAGATCAGTGCAAAGATGTATCACTGAAGACTGAGGGCTAATGTGTAGGATTTAGTAGTATCAAGCAGTGAGTGTAGCGAGACAACTAAAAACATGAAAAACACAAGCGACTATCTAGAGCCAGGGTTTATATTATCTATTCTGGGCTAGTATAGAAGCATGATGGTAAAGCATGGAGGCAAGCCCCCAGGAAGAGTGCCAGACTTTGAGAAAGTTTCATTGTGAAAGAAGCATCTGTAAAATGGTGGGTATATTTTTTTTTTCTGCGTCACCTTCCGTGCAAAGTGACTCCGAATTTTAGTTATTCGGTATGGTGGAATTTGGAAAGTCTAGGAGAGCTGCATGATTAAGTCATTTTTATCTTTACTCAAGTTAACCCGGTGCTCAATGGAAAGTCGGTATACCAGGGCAAGTCAAGCCATTTTGCCACTGAGCAGCTTTCATAGGAATTGATGGGGCTTTTCCTCCAATGCTGTGTCTAGATTTAATGGAACATCCTTACTTTGAAGCCAATATGACAAAGTGTCAAAACCTTGTGATAACATCATGTAATGCACACTGGGCCAAAAAGCCTTTTCCCATAAGCTTACATTGTGAGAGAAGAGGCTGTAAAACAGTAGAGGTTTTTTGAGCAAACCTGTCCTGACCTGTTGAAGTTTCTAGTGGGGATGCTCTATGGGGATGCTCTATGGGGACGCTCTATGGGGATGCTCTATGGGGATGCTCTATGGGGACGCTCTATGGGGATGCTCTATGGGGATGCTCTATGGGCCATACAATGTAAGTAATGAGATTACTTCAAAGAGCTAAATAGTTTTACATCCAGGAAGTCAATCTTCTTTGACTTCATGCACCACTGTGTAGCTTTCATAGGAATGAATGTAGCTCCTCCACCAATGCTGTATCAAGTATCAATGATTTTCCTATAGTTTTAGAGTTCTATGATAAAAATGATAATTGGAGAGGCTCTTACAACTTTGCATGACTGAAAATTTGGAGGCAACACTCACATTTACAATGGTTTTATGAAGATGATCATATCCCTCAGCCTTCTCAAATCTTAGAGGCTTTGTATGACTGTAAACTGGAAAATTGTTTCTTTTTTTTAATGACATGCAGGGGAAAACTCCAGTCTACATAATCACATGTTAAATATGACAGCAATTAAAGACTCTCTTACTTTTTAAAGCCAGTTAACAAGTCATCTGCATTTTCCTTACCCCAGCATGCGATCCTGGCCAAGAAGTTTGTAGAGGTGATGACAAAATACAACGAGGCTCAAGTTGACTTCAGAGATAAGAGCAAAGGACGAATTGCCCGACAGCTGGAGATCAGTGAGTTATTACATGTTGTAACTAGAATGGTACTCAGTAAAGTGTACACCCCTGCAAAAGCCCAACAGTCCTCTTTTGCACACAGTCATAAAAACCTTTTCACACATTCACTGTAACTGTGCATTTATGAACTGGAGAGGTGAAGAGATTTGCAAACTTCTGGTGGGTCAGACCAGCACCGGTATCGTCAGTCAGATCCAGGGAGAGACTTTGTCCATTTTTGCTTCATATCCTGCCTCTTGCATCTGACACAGACAACCTCTTGTTGTGATCTGCATGTGTTAAACAGCAAATGTGGACAATATCCTTATGTTATACTCTGGAAATGAAAAATGCAAAGCTGAATCAGGTAAACAAAAACAGACAGGCAACAAAAAAAAAGAACAAACTGATAAGGTACGGGGAACCCAGGCAGAAGCTCAGCGGGTAGAGCAGGTCGACTAGTGATCAAAAGGTCGCTAGTTCAAATCCCGGCTCCGGGTAAGGCTGGGCTGCATGTCGAAGTGTCTTCAAGCAAGATACTAAACCCCACATTGCTCATCAGTGAGGGCCCTCTGATGAGCTGGCGACTTGTCCAGGGAGTACCCTGCCCTCGCCCTGAGACAAGGCTGGGATTGGCTCCAGCAGCAACACCCCGTGACCCCATGGAAAAGGATAAGCGGTTACGGACAATGACAGGAAATAACTAAACTAAATCCAGAATCATGCCACAGTGCAAAATGTCTTTTCTGTTTACAACTCAGGGCACTTACAGTTTGTTACGTCATTGTTTCTTTGTCAGTACTGTCTGTATTTAACCAGGCCTGTCAGCTGTTTACAAATATTTATTTAAAACACTCGTAAAACTGTTCTTTCTGTCACAGCGGGGAAAGCAACAACTGATGAAGAGCTGGAAGAGATGTTGGAGGGAGGCAACTCAGCTGTCTTTACTGCTGGGGTAAGACCAGCAGTTTGTTGATCTGAAGAAATTGTCAAGCAAAAATACAACAATTCAGTGTTTCCAGCATCTCAAATAGTTTTCCTTTTTCTTGTCTTACATGAGTGTGTTTGCTTGTTAGACTTTAGGTCAGACCAAACAGGACATTAGAGGACACTTTCAGACAGTGTTATGGACATTTCTCATACCCTATTCTTGTATATCTGTCGGTGTTATATATTAATGTGTAAAAGTCCTCTTTTCTCTGATGATTTTTTCACCAGTTCAGTGGAGCAGAAACCTTAGTGGACATTCAGGTCACATGCTTCATCGGTGTCATGATTTATTTGCCGAGTTTCCACTACACATTGCCCCATTTTTTATTTTACTTCCTTAAGTTTCATGTCCATTCAGCTGCCACCTACCGTCACACAGGTAGATCCTACTCTGTAGACATTTCTTTCTTGTTGTTTTGAACTGGATAATGCAAAGTGTACATATGTATTATGTGTGCATATGGTTTAATCATCAGCTCTCTGGCACACTGTCAACTGCAACATGATGAGTTTTACAGCTAATTTGCAGGACCTCAATGGAGGTATTAAATATACTGTGCAGGCTTTGCCTTTGTTGAGATTATCTGTGTAATATCTTTATGATATAACAAAAAAAAAAAAATGGACGGACACTGGAGGTCAGTTGTGGCTGGTTTACTGGGGCACTTCTCATTAACAGGAACATGTCAAGAAATCAACAACATGCCATGTGGTGGCGCTATAGACAGACTATTGGGTAAACAACATTTGGCCTAGGTTATGCTGCCACCTAGAGGACATCACTCAACATAACACAACATTCTCAATTCTACAATTTGGTATCAGATATTTCACCATATGTTTGAGTGTGTACGTTATTATGTCATTCTGCTATTGTGGGAAGTAGTAAGACACATAATTCTCACCTATTTTTGGTGAAATAATATCTTGTTCTCCTCTGATCTTCTCTTATCGTTTAATCCTTCACAACAAATCCCCTCCCTGCGCAGATCATGGACTCTAAGATCAACCAGCAGGCCCTGAATGAGATTGAAGCTCGTCACAAAGACATCATGAGACTGGAAAGCAGCATCAAAGAGCTCCATGACATGTTTGTTGACATCGCCATGCTGGTTGAGAACCAGGTACACTCGCAACAACAGCACAAGATTAAAGTTTATTGTTTTGGGAGTGCCTTGGCAGCTGAATAGTCACACTGGCTGCCCGCTTATAAGTTGCTAGTTCAATTCCAGCCACAGACCTTCATTCCATGTCATACCCCTCTGATTCCCCCTTTCTTGTCCCCCTCTTCATTGTTATTATCCAAAAAATATTTTTTTTAAAAATATCTTGGGAAACTTCAAAAGTATGGAAGATATGATTTGAAGAAAAAGTGTAGCCCTCCCACTATAATAAAACTGGGTTTATGTTTTGTTTCACACCTGTCTTGTAATTTTAAACTAGAAAAGATCATGCCATTATCCCAAATTTTAGGTACATGAACTTGTAATTTAATAGGTAATGAAAATGTAGGAAATCATACAAAATAGGTTTGGGAACCATTGTTTGTCCTCTACTTCATAAAGTAGTCGGATACAAGTTATGGTGTTTGATGTTTTCAATGAAAATGTACTGCTTATCTGGCTCTAATTTCCCCAGTAGCCACCATCTTTAATCATGTCAGAATACTGGTGTCAATAGCAAATACACTTTGAACACAGTCAGAAGTCAAAATTTCTGATTGTCACTGTAATGCAAGTAAAAAGACTCGTCCGCCCTGATCATTCATGCAGGCTGCTTTATGTTTCTCAGTGTCCACTTTTTTGAGTCGATCATGTGACCTGACATGACCACAACCACCAATGCAGACCTCAGATTGAATCTTTAATCTTTGGAGCAAAGTATCCTACAGCGTGCTATATAAAGTTAGTATGTTCTAGCTGCAGCGTGATGTTTTTGTGGGGAAGCATTTGAAGATCACTGGCGCCAACCTATGATAATGCAGAAACAATATTTACATTCTTTATGAAGAAACATTACACAAGCTGATTTTCTGTATGTTGGTCTTCAGTCTGAATTACATAAAGATGAATAAAAAGACAAATTCTCTTCCAACTAATTTGAGGTAAACAAAAATAAGCCCAACTAATGGCAAACTGAACTGGCGTAATGATGTAACTAACAAAAGGAGTCCCACTGTGACTCTGTATTTTTAATTAAGGGATATTATAGTTTAGGAGGGCATGTGAGCGGAGCGGAGCGTGCGAAATATAGTCGGAGCGCAGAACGGGTTTTAATCCAAAAGCCAGAGCGATGGTTCCGTTTCGCTCCAGTTCCGTTCCGATACCGCTCTCCACGAGCACAAGTCCACACAGACTCACGAGTGCCAGACGTCATTCGTTGAGAGACGGAGTTTGTAGCTTGGAGCTGAATGAAACTTTAGGTGAGCTCAGAGCGGCCTTTGAGCGGAGCTGTCTGGTATAATTTTGAGCGATGGAGCGAAGGAGCGAACACCCAAGTAAGCGGGGAGTGCAAATTGTCGCCGCTCAGCTCCGCTCACGTGCTCTGTAGTTTAGATATTTAATCACTTGTATCAGATATTCTGTCAATGCAATTTTTGTGGTTTTGTTCTGTACATATGCAATATCTTTTGCATGTCTGTCCATCCTGGGAAAACAGTCCCTCTTATGTGGCTATATAATAAAAATGTTGCACTCAGACAACTTCTCTTATGATATCATATAATTATAAGTGCAAATTAGTAAAACGCAAACACTGACACATTCTGACCATTCTATAACAGTAAGGGGAGCAGCAAGTACCAGAGTCGTGCACCAGAGCTTATCTAATAATCGGTGTATGTTCGTCATGAGAAGAAAGTCTCTCATTTTCTCCCAGCTCTGTCTATCCTACATTCCGTATGTTAGACTATCAAACTGCTCAGGTGTTTGATAACATTCAGGTAAAGATGATCACAGCAGTAGATGTCCACCTTTACTACACCACATATTCCTAAATCCTGTGAAGACAGTAAGTTAAAAGACAAAACAAAGGAGTTTGTGTACTTCCACATAACCCAAATGCATCATGGTCAATATCAGAGACACACCATGCCACTTGTCCGTCTTTTTCATTTCGTCTTCTCCTGTCTTGTCCCCTAAAGGGTGGCATGATTGACAGAATTGAGAGCAACATGGATCAATCAGTGGGCTTCGTAGAGAGGGCAGTGGCCGACACAAAGAAGGCAGCCAAATTCCAGCAGGAGGCGCGCAGGGTAAGATGAGACTGATTCAACAATGACATGGAGGAAATGAATCGTTAAAACATCTGTAATCTAGTCAGTGATTTGAGGGGGGATGTGGGAGGATACCATACCCCTTGTTAACCTGCCCTCCCCCTGTCCACCCCCTTGTAGCAGAGACAGTGCAGAGACAGAGAGGTTATTTAATTGTATATGTTTGTCTAGTCTGCTAGACTCGCCGATTTTATATTTTTATATTTTATATTTATATTTTAGAGCCTGTCTGTGGTAGCAGTCTAACATCTGCTGTATGTCTATTAATCCATGGTGCTGAAGAAGCAAAGAAAATCATAATAATGATAATCATTTCAATTGCAAGTCCACATTTAGTTAAGTAAGTGACCGGGGTCATGTAACTCATGAGAAAACCTGCCTGAAAAAAGTCTGCTGCAAAAAAATATCGGTGCATTTACTGATTAAATACACAATTACAAAAGGCAATTATTGCCTGTAGAGCAGGGGTGCCCACACTTTTTTAACTTGCGAGTTACTTTCAAAATGACCAGGTCAAAAAGAAGTACCTACGTAAAAAAAGCTGAACATCTGTATATTTATACATATACTGAGCATACTTTATATAACACAATGCATAACTGATATTGAGAGAGTAATGTAACCTTAAGTATTGCAGTTGACAGCCATCTAAAAATCTAAAAGTTTACACACTGGGAGCTGGTGGTTTTCTACATAAAGTTTTTGAATGACTGAAAAATGAACTCTCCCCGCGTGCAATCTTTCATGGGCAGTGATGTTAATAGCTCCTCTTTTGCAGTCATATCTGTAAACACCATCCAAATAAAAATGCACATCTGGGCTGTATCGCTGGTCTTTAGACTCTAACTGCAGTGAGAAACACTCAGTCTGTGAGGTTGCTGCTCACTGCTGTGTCAAATGCTCGGCCATTACTTCACAGAGCTTTGTAACTGTACTTCTTGATAGCTGTAGAACTTTGATTAATGAGAATATTTCTAGTTTGTTTTTTTTAAGTCCTGAAACAAGGAGTCAGTTGCCTCAACGAAGGCCTCTTATCATCTCTCCATCTGGAAAGGACTTCTTATGCTTAATGATAGAGTGTCTCACCTGTAACAATGCTTTGGTGGCAACCTTTGCTTGTGAGTTCCGCTGTGTGAAAAACGACTGTCGTCTGATTAACTATGATTTTAGTTCCCTCACCTTTCAATTTCTCAGCTCGCTTTTTGGAGGGAAGTCAGTGCCGTACTCTGAACAATTCGAAAGTGCCTCTCACCCCGATGTAGAGAATGGAGATAACTGGATAAAATGGAATTAAAAATGTCACAGTTATGGTCAAGGCATACTGTAACAATGTTCTATGTACATGGTTGTGTGTGTTGATATGTGGCCTGGGGGCAAGAGGCGGTCACCTTAAAATATTAAATAATACAAGTAATATTCACCAACCGGTCATATCATACCCAACTGTTTCTGTGATGTTTTATACATAACACAGCTGATCATCAATCATTTTTGCTAAATGTCACATCTTCAAAAGCAAATGCCCAAATGAAAGACCCGTTTCAAGAATCCTTTTTCCCCAAATAGAGCCATATTCCTTCAACTCATTTAACTTTACAGTCTACCTGCTACTTCAGAATAAAACAAACCACTTGTGATCTGTTCTAACATGTTTCACTTCAGTGGAATGTCATGTGTAAGGCTGGACTATGTTAGAGAAAATTGACTTTGATCTGATATTTTTGTCATTTTTATGATTTATATTGCGATATGGAAAAATACACACATTTTCACCAGTGAAATACACCCTGCCTTGTTTGGTAAATCGATCAAGAATGATCAATAAATATTCACTGTGCGTGCAACAGACTGCATGTCATTCACAAGCAACAAACTCACTTGTATACAAGAAGACAAATGGTCAAACTGATGTAATATCAGACAGACTGCTCTTGTCGGTTAGGTATATAAAATGAGAGCCTTGTGAGTTTTTCTTTTGCACTGAGTAGCAAAAAAGTTGGAGCAGGATGCGTTGAGTCATTTACATTGCAAGTCCTGTGATGTGACTATTGCGCATGTGCACTTTCTGATGTTGATGCTGACATAATATACTGTACTGTGCTACTTTTAGGTGACAACATACTCATCAACACAGTAGAACAAACCACAATATAAGTTCACAATGTTTGAAATTTTTGTTCATGCATCTTGTGTATCAACATGTTCCTGTCCTGACCCCGGAGTTATTACATGAGTACTCAGTACTCATGTGTTGGACCACTACCCATCTTAGAACTCACCCTTCATTTTTATCTGAACTACATACCTGTAAAGATTCATGACTGCATATTTACATGGTTTTAACTTAACTTTAATTCCAAACTTGTGGGAGAGGGGAATGTAACACATGTTCTTTTCTGTCTCTGTGTCTCTACTGTACTCCAGAAACAAATGATGATCTTCTGCTGCTGTGTGGTCTTGGCCCTCATCCTTGGTTCATTTCTCTACAGCTTCATCAAATAGAAAACCTAAACCCACCAGTCTACCTACTGGTCCATACAGTAAAAGGGGGGGAGGGTGGGTCGGGGTAGCAGCGGCAGGGCAGAGCAGTCTCTGCCTCCACTCACTTTATAGTCATATCAACTCATTAAATTCAACATATTATGATAACTTTGTTAACTTTCTCAGGATGATCCTCTTTCAAAATGACGCTCCGAACATTCACCCTCCCACTGCAAAAGATCTGAGAAGAAATCTTAATATAACTAACTATACAGGCTTCCTTAATGTGAGATGTATTGCAGAGCTGTTATATTATCAAAAAATATGTTCCACACACAAATACAAATTGATTGTATGAAATGCCACTGATCTCAGTCTAATTGCTGTTGCATTATTTGTATGAATTTGAATATTATTAGGTGTAGGGTTTGTCGGTTATTGCTGTTTTATATGTGTAGAGATTGTAGATCAGTTTAATCTGAAGGGCACAAAAGTTGGCCAGATAGTGTACTAGCTGAAAGGTCAAGGCGTCACCAAGATTCGATGGTTCACTGTCTAGGGCCCATGAATAACTACAGCAAATTGCATGTTAATCTCACTCCCCATCATTCCTAGCATGGCATTACTTTGCATTTATTTACACCTGTATCCACCTTTTCATATAAAAAAGATGATTTCTTCAGTGTCTCTGCTTCATATTTAGTGAAAGGGACAGATCACTTTCACAGCATTCAAACCAAAAAGAAGTCTCAAGTGAGCTTCAAATATATTTATTGCTCCATGAACTACTATTTCAAATAATTAAAGGAAAAAACTGAAGAACAAAATGAGGTGGAAATGTTGTCATATCCTAGAAAAAATATTCATAGATTAATAAGCAATGAAAAGCAGTGGCTGTTAACATTTAAATTGAGTAAAAGTGAAACTGTCCTCAGACAGATGTCTCTGTAGCTTGACTGCATGTCTACCACACTGCCAATCATCATAATGAATATCCATGAAGTCAGTATCCTAAGTATTGAGACAGCTGTTGTTATGTTTTTGAACATTTGTCTGTTATTTGTGTTTTAATATGGAAACCACTGTGCCAGTACTTATGCTATCGACTGCATCAAATGACACAATTCATTTAATGTTTTGGATAAGTACCTACTATGACTCCATAGTGGGCCTTTATTCTAATCAAATCAAATCAAATGAAGAAAAAAAATCACTCTTAAACTCTTAGAAAATTAAATATAGGAGTGTTGATGCTGAACTGGTCAAAAAAGTAGTAGTAGATGCTAAATGACTAAATGAGTGGGTCGGACTACAAATGAAAATAAACATGGCCCTGCTTTATTTGATTACACTGACACTGCCTTGGGGGTGTTTTACTGCTTTAGGACTTTGTTGTTTGTGTATTTATTGTTAAGAATGCTTTCATTTTTAATATGTGTATGATTGTCCCCCCCTTCTTTTTTAATGGACTACAGCTGTATTCATGTTGGTTTTACTCTGGTTGATAATTGATATTTGCATCTTTCCTCTTTGCTCTTGATCCAAAATGACAGTGACACTACAGCCCACTCTTTGTAGTGTCAGCCTTCTCTTAATGCATATTTTTTTATTTATTTTTTACAATTTCAGCCTTCTTGACATTAAAAATTGTCACTGGCTCATGCATAGATCAGATCAATATTGAACATGTTTCTACAGTGTCACATTTTAATCTTCCCCATGCAGAATTGGTTCATGAAGTACTGTACATAATTATCTATGGAGACAACACAACACAAGTTTTTTTTCTCATATTTATTTTAGTGTCAGGCTACAACAGGAGCATCTGCCATGTCTTTTAAACAACATTTGAAAAAAACAAACAAACAATAAACTGCAGACTACTTCTTTTTCTACATCTACTTGCTGAAGTAGACAAAATGTCCCAACTACAAGATAACATGATATCTTGGTAACACACACATTTTACTTCTAACCTGGGTCATTCATTACCTGTTTTGTCTTGAATGATGGGTTATCTATTGTGTCGGTCGTAAATTGTAAATTCAAACAAACAAACAATCAAACAAAAAAGTCGAAATAATCCTAAGTCTGAAATGAGGTTCAAGGAGGAAAGCTGGAAATGACTGGTCAACCATGGTTCAATCAGCACTCGCCATTCTGTACACCTTGACAGCTTGTGTGGCACATATAAGTTAATGTAACGTTTTCTTTCCTTTCCTGCTTTCATTATTTAAGGCCTGATACGTTGTAGCGATTTTGTATCAGTTAGTCTGTTGTGAAAGGCGAATAATTTTGTAGTTTTGTCCAATGTTGATAAAAATAAAATGAAACTATTATTTCTATTTCCTGTTAGTAATTATTTTCATTATATTTCATTTGTATTGCGAGTCACATTTTGGCATGTTCCTCTCGCTCGCCGTATTCTAGCTGTACGTGTTTGATGGACAAGTCACGGCGACCAATGACAAGAGCTCTGCAACATCTTACAGCCAATCGACAGTAGTTTGGTCACAGTGGACTTCCATTTATGGAGCTGCAAGCACTTCCTTGTTAAGGTGAAGGCTACAAAACGTGTCCCTCCGCTGCGGCCCCTTTGGACTGAAAACACAGGACAGAGAATACGTCACACATCTCGGATTACTGAAGGCGTGTGTAAGTGGACGGGCCTGTGTAAATATGGGGGTAAGCATTGTAAAACGTATTATTTTTTTTAGCTAATTCTGTTTATCCATGAGAGATGACTAGCTATATTGGGAATGGGACGGTGGTTAGTGCGTTGTAGAATCGTGTGATTGGCCTGTTCACATGACTGACTGTGAGTTTGTCCACTGATAAGCAATATTGGAATATAATGACCAATCAGGTATAACCTTTTTTTTGAATCGTACTGTTATTGGTGACTTGCCCGCTGCTATATAAGTCTATTGGATCCTCTTGTCCAATCATTGGTTACAAATCGTTCTCATGAATGACACTGCTGTAGTCCAATGAAAGCCTTGCTGGCACGTCTGCGATTGGTCCGATGTACTTTTGTGGGCGTGACATTGTGATGTTTTGTGATGGGATGGAAAATGGCGGCTGTTCGGAGACCGCATTAACTTGAAACCATACTAGTAATAACTACAGTAACCATATACGCCCTTTTATTGCAGTGTATCAGAAAAATGTAAATGTTCTAATTTTAATCAGACTGATTTTCTATCGGTGTAAGCAAGGCGCCTTCCAAAAGGCTGACATTAGCTGGACACGACTTGGAATGGTTAAGGCAAGGAACAAAGCTCGATTATTCATGTCGGCATGATTTTACGATAATGATATAGTTTATTTTTTATACAGTTTCAGTGCTATTTAGTGTAACGTCACTAAGCTGATACACTTTCACTCTTTAGATAACTGGGGCTGCACACTAGGCTCCCCATATCCAGCCGACGGTAGTTCACCAAACCCAATGTTTAGACAGTGAGTGTAATTAACGTTTAGAAATCGTTAAACAAGAAGCAATTAATATAAAGGATGGCGTTAGATTAACACAACAGAAAAAATACAATCATCTCAGCCACCTTGCCAAGACACTCGTAACGAGGTAGCCTAACTTTTTCTGTGGAAACTCTAGCCAAGTGAACTGGATAGCATGCCACCAATGTGAACACACGCCTTCCTGCCGCTTGTTTACCATCCTATGGAGCCGAATGGCGCTACGGTACTGCTCAAATTGGTTTTCTGATGGGGCCACGGTAATAATTCTCCGTCGTTATATATCTGCATTTAGTTAGACAAAGCCTGGTATTCCTGTGTTAATGGATGACTCGAAGCCACGGTACAGCAAAAGGCTGGTAAGTTCAAAGAAAATTTTGCCATATTTTATATATTTTCTCTTTGTATAAAGTTGTAGTTATGTTATTGGTCCTTTTATTAATTACCACTGTCTAAAGGGCTTAATATTGGTAGGATTTTTTGTTTGTGCATGTTTTCTGTTGTTTTGAATGCTTAATCGCACAAAGTGCACCTGACTGAGTATCATACAGTTTAATACAATACAGTGCAAACTAATAGTGCATATTTGATTTTTATTGACATGCTGTCCAGCAGTAACAAGGGACATAGTCCCATGTGTACATGTCATGTCTGTTAAAGCGCATGAGATTGAGCTGGAGATTCTATTATTATTATTATTATTATTATTATTATTATTATTATTATTATTATTATTATTATTAGTAGTAGTAGTAGCAGTAGTAGTGCTGTTCAGATGGAGTTGGAAGTGAACAATTAAGTGTAAAATGTGATTCTAGCAATTGTTAAATGATTTCTAATGCCTTAGTTGGTCATATTCAAATAATAGCACAATGCAGTCATTTCGGTATTGGCTTGTAACCTATGGCTCACAAATGACAAGAAATTGAAGTACAGACATATCAAAATAAAAGTTTTGCTACAGTGTCATCATAGTATAGTTTCAGTACCTGAGAGGAGACAAAAGTTTCTTTTATGACTGTTGACTGTCCGGTGTCCAAGTCTAATTCTTTAGCTTTGTTTACTGTGTGGTTTGTCTCTTTTTATAGGAAGGTGGAGAGTTAATTATCGTAACTGTTAATAAAAAAGTGTACAAAAAGAATCTTTTCTATCAACTCTTCAAGTACTATTGAAATGGCAACCAGATGAACTCCTAAACAAAAGATGCCCAATGCCCAACAACTTCACTAGATTGAATGGATGGATTATATGTGTTTTATTAACAGTTATCATGAAATATTGCGACACCCCTAGTTCAGACGCTGCCCTTCTCAGTGTGTGACTGCATGTGGAAGAGATGGCTATTAAATTAGTTATGTATTATATCAATGTCTTAAATGAAATACAAGCTTTCAGAGGTTTTAGTGCTAATACAGGCTATTACATGGCACAGTGTGAATCATTTTTCCCCCGTTAAAAGGTTTTCGTTTTTTTTTTCTCTATGGCAAGTTTTTCCTCACTCAGGGTGTAAGGATCAGAGGATCTTGCTCTCTGTACAGATTGTAAATTTGGGCTATATTAATACAAATAATTTGATTTGAATAAAGGTTTATCAAATTGTGTACTCGATTATACGATTATTAGGGAACCAATTGAGACCATCATTACAGTGGCCACCACTTGGGTGTAGTGAACACCTTTTATTTGTTCCCTAACATACTGTCAGTGTTTGCCATTATAAAATATTGATAGTTTCAAATCTGCATTGGTGAGAGCTGGTATCTTCTATGCATTATGACAGTTGAAATCCAAACTGACTGGTAAGCTGGCACTAAAGTACACGTTGGCAAATGGGACAGCAGTGTATTAAGAAAACAAGATAATAAGATTATTGCATGGTTTTGTGCAAATGCAACTAAAGAGGTGGTAGAGATTATGGAGCAGAGGGGGTTGGGGGCTCTGCCTGGGATTATCCCGGTCATCTGCCATCACCTGGGAATCCACTGAAGCAATAATCTTTTGGCCATCCATCTGATAGGAATTTTTTCTGCCTTCAGTCGTCTATGCATATAGGTGTGTGCTATAGCTGTGCCATGGGGCATAACACCAGTTTAATGTAAAATTGGCCTTCATCAGTGTGTTTTAGAGACTGTAGTTTGTCGACACATCAGTTGTTCTACAAATATTAGTAGGTATAATTGATAAATGTGGTTCTGGTCCCAGATTGATTGTCTCATCCTTCCATTGTTTGTCCTTTCTCTGTCATCTGTCTTGTCCATGCCTAACCCACCCACTCTTTCTTCTTATCCCTAGCGGGCCGGCACCCGGCGCCGTTACCATGATGATGGCATCTCAGACGAGGAGATAGATGGAAGGAGGATGTTTGACCTGGAGGAGAAAGTCAGCAGTCAGAGGTTCAGCTCTGACCGGGTTATTCGCATGGAGGGAAAAGGTAGACACAGTCATTTCTCAGATCAGCATGACAGACTTATCTGTTTTTTCTGCAGGGTCATTTTCAACAGCTTTTCATAAACATGTACACTTTTTTTTTGTTTGTAAGACTTGACATATGAGTACGTCCAGAGAGGTGGCCTGAGGGACCCCATCATCCTTGAGAAGCCTGATGGATTGGGACTAAAGTAAGCATCCTCTTTTTTTCTTCTTTTATTTTGCTCTCCTCGTCAATGCTACAGCTACCTACTACTATTATTTAATTATAAGAATTTTGTGAACTTGCTTGTTCTTTCTTCTTCATTGGGGGGAGCTGATGTATAAAGTGAATAACAAGATGAAACGTGTAATATGTCATTTGTTGTTCTGTAGGATGCCTGATCTTGATTTCAGTGTCAATGATGTCAAGATGTTTGTTGGTAAGTCTTCAGACACAATGTTCTTCTTCTTCCTTTACTGAATTGGATGTGACTGCAAGGCTTGGGTTTAGTAATGACAGTAGCTGTCGGTCCTTGTATAAAGGAACTGGACTAACTTATGATCTTCAATTTTTAAATAATATTTTAATTTCTTGATAAATAGTTTTGTCAATAGAATATAGGAAATGATTACTGTAACTTATTTTGTTTGACTTGCAGTCAATACATCTAAAACCGTAATGTACTTGATTACAGTAATATGCTGATTAGGGCTGGGACAACGTGTTGTCCCAAACGGGAGGTGGTAGTACCCATGGAGGCTTAGAATAGCCCCTCTCACACAGAGGCTGCATTAATGGCGCAGCGGCGGTTCGTCAATTCTCCGCCATTGGTCATTCACACAGAGTGAAGCGAGTAAAGACGAACTGCCGTGTAATTCACACAGAAAGCTGCGCTGCGGCTCCTAATGAGACGTGATGGTACATGTCATGATGATGACCTTGGTGTGTTTCCCAGGTGTCCCCCTGTAAATCTAAACCCGCGGACCATTTCTAATGTGTAGTGATTGAGAACCTGGCCCCTTAAACATCCTGGAAAGTGAAAGAGTTACGTTTTTTGCACTAAATTACATAATCGCCATCAGTAAACAGGTCGCTGTGTGACTCTGTCACTTGCGGGGACGGAGACTGTTTTCTGGGGGAAAGTTCACTGAAGTCTCAGTCGGGAGAGCTGACCATCACGGTGATTTCTATCAACACAACCACTTGAGTGAGTTAAAGGTTTTTGCGGGTGACAGACGCTGTTTTTTGGGCAGAAATGTGACAAAGAGTCGGTAGGACAGGCGGGAGGACAGATGCTGCTCCGCCTACAGCTGTGGTATTTCTTTCCTCATATAAGTTACCAACAACAATTACAGTTACTATGCTACTTTTGTTTGGTCATGTAATGTTAAATTCATTGTTAGATTAGTCGAAAAAATAATCAATAGATAAGTGGTTTGAAAAATAATCGTTTGGAACAACTCTAATGCTGATTCAGACTACCAGAACATCACTGGTACCTTCTACAGAGCATCAGTGACACCACTGAAGTGAGATGTCTGCAGAGCCCAAAGATACTAAAATACAACACCCACCTAGACATAATATGTTCACCCAAAGATACAGGAGCATCTGCTGTCATACCACCAGACCAGAACTCTAGGTTATTTACATAACCCCAAGTTCTCTGAGTAATATGAGTGAGATGTCGCACTATGGGATGCACACCTCGCTGCAGCCCTCAGAGGCATTAATCACATTACGCCAATCCTGATTGGCTGGTGAAACATGTCCGTCTGCCTCATGTAGTCTTGTCCACCTTAAGTAGGGCATGCGGACAGCAACACGTCATTCAAGATAAGCACTACTTTTCACTCACCCAAGCAAGAAGGGTTGTCTGGCGAGACATCTCACTCATATTACTCGGAGAGCCTCTTTCATAATATCTCGCTCGATGTCTCACTATGGGATGTGGTAGCTCCCGTATTGCCAGACAAGCCTATCTCGCATCCACCAACCCACAGGGAAAATTACTTTGTTCCAATCAGGACGGCAACACTGCGCGTGCCATGCAAGGAGCAGAGACGTCCAGCATATAGAAATGGACAAAAGTGAGAGGCGAGGACCAACTCACTGCAGCACAGATGTCCTGAGCGAAACCATGAATTGAATGCACTCACAGGCTCACAGGTGGCTGCAAACCCTGACTCGTGTAGGCCAAAGCAATCGCTTCCACCACCCAGTGGGATAAACACTGCTTGTGATAGGTTTCCCTTGGAGATGTGATGAACAGCTGATCGCTCCTCCTGAAGCCCTTCGTCCTATGCAACGCATATACTGGGCAAAACGCATGCGACTGCTGCTTTCCTGGTGAAGCAGCAAAGGCCACAAGATCAATAGGGGAACATGAGCCCACCACCTTAGGCACAAAAGCTGGGTTGGGCCCTAAAATCGTCCTTACATCCCCTGGGAAGAGCTGAGCGCATGACGGATGCACCAAAAGTGCATAGATGTCACTAACTCGTTTAGCTGAAGCTTGAGCCAGTAGGGACATGTGTTTCAAGTCTGCTTCCTCCAGTGGCTCAAAGGGAGCTCCTCCACAACCACAGCCAGATCCCATGGTGGTACCAGTGGTCTGGACACGGGGAGAAGCCTGCACGCTCCCCTCATGAAACAGCAAACCACCGGGTGCTGGCTCGCGGTTTGCTTCCCAAACCCCATGTGACAGGTGGCGATTGCTGCCAAGTACACTTTTTGAGAAGGCTTTATGTGGTCAATCAGGTCCTGGTTGCACGCTCGGAAGCCAAACAGGTGGAGCTGGAGTGTGGGGAATGTCCAGCTGCATCACCGGTGGAGAGAGGGGCAGTCAGGCTGCTCTCTTCTTCTTTCTGGCCTGGGCAGCTTGAGCAGGCTGTGCCGGCGGAGCTGCAGCTGAGGCTGAGGGCTTCTTGGACCAGCCGACCCGACTGGGCAGGTGTGGTGGGGTTCTGGGGCTTCAACAGTTTAGGTATCTTAAACTGTGAGACTTCAGAAGCAGCCTGTGCGAAGGTCTTGCACTGTACAGGTGGAGAGGTAGCTGGGGCCTTTCGAGGGAGGCAGAGTTGGAGAGCTTCATCTTCCTTCTTTTTGGCTTTACACTGTCGTTGCATTGAGGCCAACGTGGAACCAAAAATTCCCTCCGGAACAGTGGGCATGTCCAGGACGTCGTCCTTCTCTCTGTCTGACAGGTAGGCGAGGTTGAGCTGTTGCTCTCCTTCCTGCAGAACCATAACCCCCAGCGCTCATCCCGTGGCCTGGACCGCGCAGCATTGGACATGGTGACGACCAAAATCCTTGCATAACTCGGCCTGATAGGCCGTGAGCAGGGTGAGGACATTGAGCGCTCTGGCCGAATGCACAGCCGCCTTGTACACCTTTTTAGTCAGAGCTGACTGAAAATGGTCGGACTTGGATGGCAGGTTGGGGCTCAGACAGCCGCGGATCAAGGTGCGCTGCAACGAGTGGCTCCATCAGAGGCATGCGGAGCAGATCCAGGCTCTCCATCACTTCACAGTCGAGGGACGAGGCTCTGGGAATCAGGCTCCGGCTGCTGTAGGGGCGATCTTTCCATGAGTGCACTACCTCATCAAGCAGCTCTGGGAAGATGGGGAGAAGTTGCTTTGTCGCACTCTTGGCCAAGGGCAGTTCCTTCCCCTCGTAGTGGGATCTGGTGGTCTTAGCAATGACAACGGGCCAGGGGATGGCCAGCCGGGCAGCAGAGCGTTTGCACATGTCGAGCATGTCCGAGCTGGGGAGAGGAGAAGCTGGTGTGCTACTCTCATCTCCATCCCGAAAGGCGATGGAGGCTGCGGGCTGTGCAACCCTTCGTCCTCTGATAAGAGGAGTTTCGTGGTGGCATCTTCATCGTCCCCATAGTCCAGTTCCAGGACGTCTTCCTCCTGCGGGGGATCTGCGGCTAGTTTGAGCTGGCAGCCCCAGCTGGTGCTAGCCTTCGCTGTCACCACCGCAACGAAACCCGTTTCCTCTCCGGCTTTGGCGGTGGTGCCATCGGAAGTGATATAGGGGTCATGGCCAGACAAGCTAGCTTGGTGGGATAGCCGTCTGCTGACACTCCTGATGGTAAACACCGCACAGTGTTGACATGAGCCGAGGACATCGATAGCTAGTCAGGCATGTTCCAGCCCCAGGCAGCTCGAGCAGACCTGGTGTGGATCTTTACTCCATATCTTATTTCCGCACGACAGAGTCGGGCTCCAGAGTCGGGCTCCAGAGTCGGGCTCCAGAGTCGGGCTCCAGAGTCGGGCTCCAGAGTCGGGCTCCAGAGTCGGGCTCCAGAGTCGGGCTCCAGAGTCTCTGTCTGCTCTGGTGTGAGGGGTTTTAGCCTCCTTACTTCATGAGCTGGTGTGCAGGCAGGGAGTCGAGGCAGTTAGCTATTCGTGAAGAAAACGAGAAAATCGCTGGTGTGCTAATTCTCGGTGCTCAAACTGCCGTGGTGGGGCATCGAGGACGGTGCTGACCAAGCCATGGAGGGCAAGGACGCACTGGTTTCAATCTGGTGTGACTGACGAAGCTGAAAAATATTCAAAGCTAGTAGTGCCCGGCAACAGAAGCTAATAAAATCTGTCTGTGGACAGTTTAGCTAGCTAGCCCTGGATGTGAAATATGCTCCGAGTGAGAAGAGGTGTTTGAATGACGTGCTGCCGTCCGCATGCGCCATTTAATGGGACTACCTGAGGTGGATGGACACGTTTCACCAGCCAATCAGGATTGGCGTAATGAGACTAATGCTTCTGAGGGCTGCACCGAGGTGTGTATCCCATAGTGAGACATCAGCGAAATATTATGAAAGAGAACTGCTGCTGTCTCAAAGCTGTGAGACTCCTGAACTCATCACCAACACTCAGTTGTCTAAAATTGATGTAGCACAAAGAACTTTGCTTAGTGGACAGCCACTGAGAGCGATTATTTTACTGACATGCTCCCCCTCCAATTCAACATGCTAAATATGCCAAAGACAAGTAGACAAGAGCTGACTTGTGCAAATTGTAACACTGATAGCCACAATATTGGCTGATGGCAGACTATCGGCCTGGTGCATCAGAGCCATTAGAGGTGAGGGTGAGGAGTCAAGAGCCAAAACACCCATAGGGAGCTTGGCGTAGAGCCACTTTGTGTCTAAAGAAGCCAGCTAAGGTGGTTTACGCAACTGATCAAGATGACCCCTGGGCACATCCCTGTGGAGGTTTGCAGCGCATGTCCAAGTGGAGGGGGTCCTGGGGAGACTAACTGGAGGGGACTACATATCTCCTCTGGACTGGGACCGTCTCGGGGTTCCCAAGGAGAAGCTGGAAGGCGTTGCTGGGGAAGGGTTAGTAAGGTTACCTAAACCACCCTAAACCAATCCCAGATAAGCAGAACAGAATAGATGTAAAACTGTGTCCCAGGGCTGTTTTGACAAGAAACATTTGGCATACTGTGACCAATCATTGCCAACAAACTTCTTTCAGGTAGCAGACGTATGATAGATGTGATGGACGTGAGCACTCAGAAAGGGACAGAGATGTCCATGGCTCAGTGGACACGTTACTACGAGACCCCTCCGTCTCAGAGAGAGAAGCTATATAATGTCATCAGCTTGGAGTTCAGCCATACCAAGCTGGAGAACCTGGTCAAGAGACCTACCACAGTACGTACACATTCCATGAAGGCCCCATGTTTGTTTGTATTATCAGAGAAACAGTAAATTAAGCTTCTCTCTTTCTCTCTGCGTAGGTAGATCTAATAGATTGGGTGGACAACATGTGGCCTCGTCACCTGAAAGAGAGACAGAGAGACTCCACCAACTCCATCAATGACATGCAGTACCCTAAAGTGCAGAAGTGAGTTTTCACTGTTTTCTTTTCTCTGGAATAAAATTTGTATTCCATATCAAGGTCAAAGAGAACTTCTTTGTCAATTAGACAATGCAATTAGTGCAAGTAATTACACAGAGGATCGAAATTGTGTTTCTCCATACTTCAAATGTGCAAGTAATGTTTTAACACACAACATAAACACAACATAAATAGTAATAGTGCACACAGATATAAACAAATAAATACAACATATACAGACATACAGTGGGCATATACATTATCCAGAATAGAATATTCAGTGTGCCAGAATTTGATTTAAATTTTGAGGTATGTTACTGAGGTGAAAAAAAAGGTGCAATATAGCAAAGTGCAGAAGAGCAGCATGAAGCTATGTAAACAAGTATGATATTGTGCATATAGAGTGCATAGTACAGACATTGAGTTTAAACTAACAGACATTGAGTTTAAATTAAATGTAACTGACCTGACATTTTAAAATAAATGTTGTTGATGTCGGTGTGACTCTGCAGATACTGTCTGATGAGTGTCGAGGGCTGCTACACAGACTTTCACATCGACTTTGGAGGGACATCTGTGTGGTACCACATATTGAGAGGAAGCAAGGTGGGGCGAGAAGTGGTTCAGTCTGTGTTTTGGAAACATTTTCTCATCTGTTACAGTCTCATAGTGTTTGACTTGGGGGTATTTGAACAGTGGCTTTTGAACCAAATACATGAATGCTATTTTATATGTTGCAGAATACAAAATAAACATAAGTCTAGAAGATGAGGGGGGAATTATACTGATTTTTGTACTTCTCTGTAAACAATTAGAAGGTGTCATGTTAACTGTTGGAGAGAACAGAGTGTGTTTTTGAAGCGCAGTTGTGTGTTTTCAGGTGTTCTGGCTGATCCCTCCCACCCCTCAGAACCTGGAGCTGTATGAGAACTGGGTGCTGTCGGGGAAACAGGGAGATGTTTTCCTCGGAGACCGTGCATCTGAATGCCAGAGGATCGAACTGAAGCAGGGTTGCACCTTCATCATACCCTCAGGTAAACAATTAAATGTCAGTCATGGTAAGATGAAGGATTTCTTTGATGTGACAGAAAAACATAATTAACGTGTGTGTGTGTGTGTGTGTGTTTTATACTCAGGTTGGATTCATGCCGTCTACACCCCAGTGGACTCTATGGTGTTTGGTGGCAACTTCCTACACAGTTTCAACATCCCAATGCAACTTAACATTTGTAATATAGAGGACAGAACACGGGTAGGTGCAAACACACTCTCTTATAAGCTGTATGAGACAGCAAGTTTTGGATATTGTGATGGTAAGGTGACTTTTTTGCCTTCACTGCAGGTTCCAGTAAAGTTTCGGTACCCCTTCTATTACGAGATGTGCTGGTACGTGTTGGAGCGCTATGTATTCAGCCTAACCAAGACCTCCTACCTAACACCAGAATTTCAGAAACACTCCCTTGGCATCGGTATGAACCCAGACGAAGGGAGTAAGCTTTTTCATCTGTTTGTCTTGTTGTAGATTGCTTGTAAATGTAAGGTATGGCTCATTCTTTCTGTCAGGTCTGAAGAAGCCACCTGGTGCTGAAGCAGCCAGTGAGCAGGTAAATGAGGAGGAGGAGGAGTCTCATGGCAGTGATGAAGAGGCTTCAGAGCAGCAGGCTCAAAAGCCTGCAGTTAAAGTTCATCTGACTCCCCTTGAGGTAGAGGGAATGTGGAACCTGTTGGGTAAACTTGAGGCTCTGCCCTCCAACAAGAAGTGTGTCCCAGCGGGAATACACAACGCACCGGCCCTCATCACACACATCAAGGTATGATTTGAGTGTCCTTCTCTTGTCTTCCTCATACTTAATAATGTCCTGTTAACAGTGTTTGCCGTTCCTCTGTTCTCTCACACCACTTGTGTCTCTTCTGCAGGCTCTACTAAAGGAGCATGCCAATGACAATCCCAAACTGTCCTACACAGGAAAACCCATTGTCAGATGGCCAAAGAGAGTAAGCATCTTCACTTTGAGACACGCAGCACATTAGTAATCATGAAAATGATGTGTCCAGAAGTGGCAAGTCAGATGCAGCTGGACTTGCTCAAGAAGTTCTTGACCTGGATGACTGAAAAACTTTACAGAATAATTGTTTGAGTGAGGGTCAGATGGAAGAAATAATACAAATGGGATATTTGTTTCCTTTTAAAGGTAAAACTGATAAATATGCTCATGTGGAGCAGCCTACCTGTTTAATCAGCAAATACCTCTGGAAAAAATGCATTTCACTACCAATATTGCTGTGAGAATACAATTTTTCTGCTTTCCCGCTGCTTCTATTATTTATGCAATAAACTACTTGGACCCAGTGTTTCTATTAAACATTGGATAATCTACTATTCTCTTTTCCTCTTGTTCCCTGAGCCACTGTCTCTTTTTCACTTTCTGCTCCTCTCCACCAGCCCTCATGGTACCAGCCTCCTCCTCCTCCACCGCCTCCGCCTCGCCCTAAATTGGCCACCACTCCCATCATCCCACGACCACAGAAACCGGCTTCCTCCATGTCTGTCCTGAGACGGCGCAGGGTCAGGTAAAACAGTGTGTATTTGTGTGCATGCCTAGGTTTTTGTACACCCGTGACAGGTTTTAGTTTGTTGTTGATTTTATTAGGTTGTAGGTTAGCCAACACCAATTACATTCCCCCATTTTACGATGTAATATTACGTTTCCCTTCTCTGTAGGTGTAAGCGCTGTGAAGCCTGTATGAGACCAGAATGTGGAGACTGTAACTTCTGCAGAGACATGAAGAAGTTTGGAGGACCAGGGAAGCTTAAGCAGACCTGTGTGCTACGACAGTGTCTCTCTGTAAGCAGCTCTTATTCATTTCTTTAATTCTATATATTGGATGTCTGTTTTATAACCCCCCCACTTTCCCCTCCAGCCGGGACTTCCTCTGTCTGCAGTGTGTGAGATCTGCAAGGAGCCCAATCAGGAGGAAAGTGGAGACTCCTCCCTCACTCTGATGGAGTGTTCTAACTGTGCACAGATAGTCCACCCTGCCTGCCTCATGGTAATACACATACACACTTTTGCTGTGTCCGAAACTAGTCCCTGTTTACTATACAGTGCACTTTATTTTAATGGATTTAATTTGACTGTTTGAATTCTGAGCGTAACATAGCTCTACACAGTGCCTTCGCAAAATCCCACAGTGGAACTAAAAAGTTGTTCATTGGATATGATTAGACAGATCAGCTCCACTAAAACTGAAGCTCTTTCAGTAAAAGAGCAAAGCAACTATGGAAAAAAACAGAACCTTGAAGTTCTTGTTTAACTTGGCTCTTTCTTTCTAACTTAGACACAGTTGGGTTTTCATTAGGGTTGTCCGGATCCGATCACGTTATCTGACACTGGGCCGATCATGGCAACATGTGACATCTGCAATACGACCATTTCATGGGGGTGGGGGGGATAACCAGCTCATATCCATGGTAGAGGATCAGGGTTTTCTTTGTCACCTGGAGTTTTTGAATCCCCGGTATGCTCTACCATTTCGACATTACATTACATTGACTCCACTTTTGAGTTACAGTGTGCCTGCATGTGCACCAGTTTCGTGGGTCTCATACAGCAGAGCATGTAAATCAGACAACCGAGGAGATGCCGAACACGTGATATAGACAAGCAATGCGTCCACATCATTTTACATGACAACGTAAGGAATATGAAAAAAGCAGTGGATGATATGGAGGTACCAAGCATGGGCTGCATCTCACACACTTCAGTTAGCTGTGCACGAAGGTCTGCTGTCACAGTGCAGCGTCACAGACTCACCTGTTAACACAAGGAAGGTGGAGGCCAATGTTGGAATAGCATATGCAGAATAAGGAAGAGCAATATGAAAGTATATACTTTGTTTTAACAAAATAAAAAACTAATAAGAAATGCAAGTACTTTTTTCTTAATGCAGCTATATTATCCTGGAAAATATTAGTTAAGGCTGAGCATCGGATCGGGACTTGGTATCAGCAGATACTGAGTATTAAAGGACTGGGATCGAATCGGGGTTAAAAAAAAAAAAAAAACCTGATTGGGACATCCCTAGTTTTCATCATGGGAAATGTAGGATCTTATCTTATGTTTGAGCCATTCTAGAGACAAAAAGGCAAGGTATCTATACCTCTGCAGCTTGGATTGGGAGTAATGTGTTCATTCAGTGTTACTCATCAGCATGAATTTATTAGACCTCAACAATACACACAGAATGTTGAATGCATTTCCTTCTGCATAAAACATTGGTCAGCTAATTTTAAAATATTGAAACCCAGGATTGTTTCCATCCATATTTATGAGCCAGCAATCTTCTTCTTCCCGGCCTTTGTATGCTCATTGCGGCGTATCTTTACTAGGGTATCAATTGACATATCGATTATGTTTTGGATTAATCTTTGATTAATATGATAATGTTTTTTTTATCCAAAAGAACTTTTTCAAACTTGTCATTTATATTTCAATATTTTATTCAATCATCAACAAACAGATATGATAAATTATGCACTGCAGGGCATCATAAGTAATTTATTTTGTTTTGGTAGGGACAAAAAGTTACCAGTTGTAGTAGTAACTACTAACCAGCATATTTAACCTGCTGTGGCAGAGGCATGACTGTAGATCATAAATGGGTCAGTGCCAGGACATGCTATTTAGCATAGATAAATACCACTGAGTTCAACTTATACTAAGTTTCACTTCACTCTCTTGGTCCCCAATTTAAAGCACAGCAACAACCTGGCTCATCCTGGTTGTTATTGGTATCGCGCAAGGTGGTTTCTCAAATTAGTTGTGTTGCCGAAGAATTAGTATAAGTTGAGTTCCACACACCTTACAAACTGTTTTGGTCTTGTCAATTCTCTCCTTGACTTAATGAAACTCAAAATGCTGCCATACAGTAGCTTTCAAAGAAGTTGGTGCCAGTCTTATAGGCTTGGTGCTAGCCATTGTAGCCATCTCTCTGACATAAACAACTCCCACATGTGTGTTCGGTGCACATGCGTGTACAACAGAGAATCATCTGACGCTGTCTGTCGCACTCTGCAGCAAGCAAACTGAATGTTGCAGCGGGCAAACTAATTTCAGTTTTAACTTATCTGCATCGAGACATAGTCATTCTAGAGAGAATCTCGATGCATCGAAGAATCGAACATTTTTCCCACCCCTATTAACTAGCTGGAGTGATCTTTTTATACTAATTAGACTTGCTGCACTGACTTACTGCACATACTGCATGTATAGGTCTTATTACACTAATACAAGTGTGAATACACTCATACATGTCTCAGTCATAATCTAAATTAAATGAACAAGATATAAATGGTGTTAGTCTTCTTTTTATTTCCTCTTTACACTTTGTCTTTCATTCATTTTCCTTTTTCTAATAACATGCCTCCATTGTTCTGCGCAGGTTCAGGGTGAAGGACTGGTGAATAAAGACCTGCCCAGCTGTTGGGAGTGTCCAAAGTGTGTCCAAGGGATCACTGATCCAGAGGTACGCACGCTTACATGCACACACAAATGCATACGCCAGTGTTTCCTACTTCTTATATGTACTTTATATTGAATACCCTGCACACAAACACACTTCTGAGTGTCCTTGCAAACACTTACGCTCTCTCTTGAACTCATTAAGCGGCGATCTCACACACAAACACCCACACACTTGGTAGCAGTGTTAAAGCTAATGGGTAATGTGTATCTCCTGTGTGGTTTTTCATTCTTTATTTATTTTTTGTTTTGTTTTTTTGTTTTCTTTATTTTCTGTTTTCTTTGAATTTAACTCCGTCAGTCATCAGGCAGTGATGAATCGTTGGCTGCAGGCCACCAACAGCACATCCATCCCCACGGCCCCCTGGTCCTCAGGCTGGGCCCTGGGCCCTCTGCTACCATAGGGGGTCCTTTGGGCTCCCAGCAGGATGGGGAGGTGGTCCACTGTGGTTTCTTCCCTCCTCCTCCTCCTCCTCCTCCTCCTCCTCCTCCTCTTCCTTGCTGCTCCTCCTCCTCAGCGTCACTTCTATTGGTGGCGGCCCCTCTGCCCTCTCAGCCAATCAGCTCGAGACTGGTGAGAGGTGCCGCCTATTCTGCGTACATTTACCCGTCTGTTGCGTGCACCCCACCCTTTTTTTCCTTTCCATCTTTCTCAAGAGAACAGACACAACTCTTGTTGTAAATAGGGATGCACCAATACTGATACTGGCATCGGGTATCGGGACGATACTGCGCTCATATGCTCATACGTGTACTCACGAAAATTCACAGACACCACGTCATTGCATTAGGCATTACTTTGGACGAAACTGAAGACTGTGATCAGAGGGCAGCTTGTCCTTTCTTGTTGTCATTTCTAGGCCTGTCACGATAACAAATTTTGCTGGACAATAAATTGTCCCAGAAATTATTGCAATAAGCGACAACATTGTCATTTTGAGACCATTTTTCAACTAATATAATGATAATGGCATAATAATGCAAGTACACCCTTTCAAAGATCAGTAAACTTTTATTTCTAAAGAAAAATTTACATTGGAATTGGAATGTGAAGAAGACATTGTAAATATCCAAAATAAATAAACAAAACACCCAGAAACAATAATTAAAAAGGACTCTCAGTCTCTGTTAGCAAAAAATTGCACTTGAATTACACACAACCAAAACAATAATCCTAACCCTTTATTATGTCATCTTTCATGTTGTACAGATGTGTAATTGCTGTTTGTGACACGTGTCTCCCAGGCAATTTGTACTCTGTGTCAAATGTTTGCAGCATTTGTAGAAATGCTGGCTTTTTCTACGGTACTAAAGGGCTGCATCTCTTCAGCGATGTAGTGAAGCACACTGTCTATGAGTGACCAATGTGTTATGTTTTAACTGTGTAGTGGCAGCGTTACCTGCAAATTTCATGTTCCCCACATGTTGCAGGGATCGACTGCAAAATTTGCAGTTCAGGGAATTCGTCTCTCTGAGACCTCAACCAGTCAAATTTGCGCACTAATTCTTCACAAAAACAGTACTTTCTGCCCTTTTTAGCCACACTTGTGTCTTCAGACTCGGTCTCATCCTCTGAGTTAGGATTTGACTCTGGCACACTACTGGGCTTATCATGGAGAAAATAACCCAGAGATTCTACCAAATATGTTCATAGTGTGTATGCTCAGATCCAGTTTTGCAGTACTACAGTTATAGGTATATGTTATAAAAACAACAACACGAAGTGTTACCGACCAAAGGATTGGTAGAAGAGCTTGTATTTGTCTCTTAATTGAGATTTGTGCGCTGGTGTCAACACAGGGTGTTTTATTTTGAAAAGTAACCGGATGTTACTTTGTTGTATCGGCGTGTGACTTCCTGGCTGCTCAGTGCTAAGTTCAGCTGAATTGCTCTGTAGGGCTTCGGGCTGCTGGAGCTGAGACGGAGCAGATACACAGCGCAGAACACCTGCTGGAAGTTAACAGACTATTTTTATTTTGCAGACACACTTGCAGTCTGGAACCATGTAAGTTGTTCACCACGATCATTCGGTTTGAATCCGAAGTGCTCCCACACTGCAGCTGTCATGTTCGGCTTTGAAACCAAATCCATCCTTGTTTTTATTCTGTCAAATCTCAACTAGCGTTACCTCTGCCTTGCTACTCCTCACGGGGCTCTCATGCTGCTGTGTTATGTCAGGAGCACGCAGCAGAGAGTGACTGACAAGAGGGTTACTGTGAGAGACATGAGGAAAACAAACATGCAAATGGGAATTATCGAGGCCGCCAAAATTATCGAGCTCATTTTTATTTATCGTACGATTAATTGATTTATTGATTATTGTGACAGGCCTAGTCATTTTGGAGGGCATAGGTCACTAACGGGTAGACTGCGGTCCAAGTCTGGACCCAGAGGCTGTACGGACCTGGACCTGTAGTCAGTATATTATTGGAGTATTTCAAATTTGGGCCGGTGCCGCTTTTCTAGACTCTACAGACATGTGATGCTGGTCAGCCAATCAAATCTGTGCATTCCATGTGATAAACATTTCAACTCTGAATACAGAAAGATGAAAGAGGTGAGAAGCGAGTCACAGATGGAAAGACAGGGAGAGAAGACAGAGACGAGTGAGCTGGAGATGGAGAAATTTGACTCCATGTCGTATCCAAGAGCTAATTGACGTTCCTCCAGAATCACTTGGATTTTTGGTCAACACAAAAAGCCATTTACTGATGGAGTGGTTGTCCAGGAGTGCATGAGTCAGTTCTTGATTACATGCAGATATTGATACAATCACTAGGCTACTTCTCTATATAACACGCGGATTCAAATGTGGAGACTGCAATAGTTTGATATATTAAGTTGACTGTGATAACTGTACTAAGATTCATTGTTTATTTTGTCAAATATGAAGACAGTGTCAGTGTGGAGTGGAGAGTGCATCTGTAACCTAATAGTTATTTTTGTGGTAGAAATATCTATCGGTACTCGGTATTGGCAAGTACACAAATAAAAATACTGATACTCGGTTTGGAAAAAAATGGTATTGGTGCAACCCTAGTTGAAAACTTAACTATTTGAACCATCTTGTCAGTGAAGGAGAATTTTTTTTAAGAGGTCTGTCCCTTCTCCATACTCTAGGTTATGATTTTAATGGCTAATTTGAATGCCTAGCCTGGTTGACTCAGGTCAGATAATAAGCGGTTGTTTAACAAAACCACAGTTTGGGTCATCCTCAGAATTTTTTCTGAATTAAAAATATATTATTATTATTATTATTATTATTATTATTATTATTATTATTGTTGTTGTTATTGTTGTCGTTGTTCTTTTAAATGTAGTGCACAGCTGGACAAGATCTACCCTTCTTCAGTGGTAAAAAGGATGTTGGAGAAGCTGTTATTGTTCAGTGGCCCACTATACTTTTCACTTCAATCCCTGGATGAACCACTTTTGTGACACTGTTTCTGCCTCTTGTTCATGCTTTTTTTGTTTTGTTTGTTTTTTCATCATTGTAGTAACTGACTGACTGAAAGAGCTTGTGTCAGTAGTTAAAATGGAAAGGGTATGTCTTGAGAAAAGTGGTAGAATGATTTTTGGTCATTAGGGTTTTCTGGATGCAGTTGTTGAGCCAGAGTCAGTCCTAAATATTGAAATACACATATAGGAGGCTTTTTCCATGATTACAGCCATGTTCTAAGAATCAAATGCAATTGCATGTTTCACATGTCCCAGTTTCAGGTTATAACAACAATATGTGAAAATATCAATGATAGAAATATCAGTAATTCAAAAAGATTTTTTGTTTCAGGCTCCATCTTGTTATTTCCTTTCAAAAGTACTTAAATATCAGGTTTTAGTTTTATGATGACTTTTAGATTCTGATGCCCATCATAGGCAGATAAATGGTGACCATGTATCCATAGGATAAGTAGGAACACGTTACTGTAGGTTTGAAGAGGGCTGGAAATGAAATGAACTAAATCCATGTAGAATGTATAGACAAACTCAAAATCACTCAATTCATATACGGCATCAGTATAGTTAATAAGGTTATCAATTAAATGTATGTTTAACAAAAATTTAGACCAACGATGCTGTGTGTCTTATCAGTCGACTTGTTTTGGTTTGATGCATGGTTCCTGATCATGCACTATGGGGGAGGATACACTACATTACTTTATATTCACTCCCTTCACCTTGTTTTGTGATTCTCTATACCAGGGGTGTCAAACTGATCCAGTGAAGGGCCATGTGGCTGCAGGTTTTCATTCCAACCAAGCAAGAACACACCTGATTTGGATCAGCCAACCAAGCAAGAACACACCTGATTTGGATCAGGTGTGTTCTTGCTTGGTTGGAATGAAAACCTGCAGCCACATGGCCCTTTACTGGATCAGTTTGACACCCCTGCTCTATACAAACCTTACCATGAGTAATGTTGCAACTATACCTTTACTGATGGGTATGAGTAATTGCAAGGCCTTGAGATCTGTGTAAACTCCTCCTTCAGTGAGACACAACCAAGTATTATCATGGCTTTCCATGGAAAAGTGTATACAGAGGCTTTTCCACTCTGGCAATGCAAATATTGACCCTTTTTCTGTTTCTCCTTTTGGATTACATATTGATTGTGCACTTGGAAATGATTTATAATTCGCTATTGAACATCAGCATTACATAATGACAGCATTTGTCCAAAAACATTACCATCCTCCAAAAACGTTTTAACACAAAGCCAAAAGAAGTGACAGGAAGCATTCTTGAACTCGAGCAGTGAGTTTCTGATTTTTTCATCTTCCTCCCGCAGTCGAAAGGAGACAAAGGTGAAGGCCTGCCAGTGGTGAGTATTCACTGTGGAGCCTCTACTTTAAGATGTAGGGTTTTGTTTCCGAATCCACTTTTAATTTAAGGTTCAACAACTTCCTTCATGCATCTACATATCTCTCTACCCTCTCCTCCATTCTCGTCCCCACCTTTCCTATTTCCCTGTATTACTAGAAGCGGAAATCTTCCTCCCTGCTGGATGCTCGAATGGCTAAGATTTACCGACGACAGAGACACAGCCGAGATGGAGATGATTCTGCCAGTGATGATGATGATGATGATGATGATGATGATGATGATGAAGGTTGGTCTGTGCTGAGAGATTAACTTGAAGAATTTCGTCACTGTTTACTGCTAACCAATGACAATTATTTAGTTATTTATTATTCACAAAGACACAGAATAAGCGAATTTCCTACCAAAAAAACCAAAGCAATGAACTTGAAGTTTTACATCTAGATATCTTACGTTTTGGATGTGATTGCTTCAATCTGTTCTAATCATCCATCACATTCATGTCCTCAGCGTCTCAGAGAAGAAAGATGGTACTCCATGCACGAGGGGGGGGACACTCTTCTAGGAGGGGCTTTGGTGCCAACAGGAGAGGCCTGCTGAGAGGGGGCTCGGCCCACAGAGGAAGCAGGGGAGGCCTCATGACTCCTGGCTCCTCCTCTGTCCTCAAGCTTAAGCGAGGGATGGGCATGAGAGAGAGTGGACGAAGGGGGCGAGGGGTGAGGCTGCGGGGAGGCTCCAGGATGCAGCGAAGAGGAGACGAGTCCGAAGAGTCAGACGATGATGATGACGACGACGATGACGATGACGAAGAAGAGGAGGACAGTGAAGACGGAGGCAAAGATAGACGGCTTCGTCGACGTAAGAGGCAGCGCAGGACTGATGATGATGATGAAGATGAGGACAGTGAGGGGCAGGACTTTGACCCTGAAGAGGAGGAGATGGACACGCTGGAAGAAGATGAGGAGGAGGAGTTGGAGGAAGAGGAGGAAGGGCACTGGGATTCAGACCCGGAACCCCCAGTCCTCCTGGTGTCTGATCTGAGTGATGACCTGCTGAGTGGCTCCTATCTGACTGTCACTCTACAGCGCCCCCATAAGGCCAAGAGACAATCTGGTAATACTTCAGATGCCAACAGTTAAACTGTAATCAGTTTGAAAAGTAAAGGATATATTAAATGTACAGTCAAAATGAATGGGCCAAATACTGATCGACATGTTGTCACTATTCAGGCTCCATAGTTCCAAAGCTAGAAGCAGCGATGGGTCCGAGGACAGCTGCAGTGGGTGCTGGTGGTCAGCAGGGCTTCATTCAGAGAAAGACAGCTCTTTCCAAGCCTTCACGTCTCAAGAGTGCTGACGCCACAGCTGACAGCATGACCCCGAGAGGACCTGGCAGGTAGAGCAACACACATGATCCAGTTCAGTTTAGTACACTGCTATCCATGATGTCAAATGCTATTTAAAAGTAGGCCAACTGAGAGCTGAGAGACTTTGGATTATTTAGAAAAAACATAACTGTAGTCAGTCTGATTGATACCAACAGCAACAGCCAACAAACAGACTGGACATAATGGGGAATGTTTTCATGTATCACTTCACAGAAAGGATGGGCTCAGGATGTCCACCTTTGTGTTTTTGTGATCACAGTCACATAGGTAAGCTTAAGGAAAGATGTCAGTACAGCTCCAGTTCAAAGTACAAAAAATATACAGATATCACTGGCTAATCATATATGTCACCTGATAAGTAACACATGGTAATATGCCAAAGATAAGTTTGAGTTAGAGACTGCAGTTTAGGTTATTCCTAGCTGCTGGAATGAACAAATGACTGACACTCCCAAAAGCTTTCTTTAAATATCTGTTCAATAAATGCTCTGCCCCTGCGCTGCTCTACTAGGACTTTACAGTTCGCTAATAATTAGTACAAATGTGCATGTGCGGGTATGTATGTATGTTTGTGACCTCATTAACCCAAACATGATAAAGTATCTATCTATCTATCTATCTATCTATCTGATCATTCTAATATTTTAGGCCACGTCTGCGTGGTAACCATGGCGACAGAGGCACTAGAGATCACTCTGGATCTTCCTCAGAGGAAGAGGAAGCTTCTGCTCCTTCTGCACCCTTCTCCCTGTCTCCCCCATCCCTGCTGTCTCTGCCTTCTTTTAAGGATGTAGGCAATGAGAGGGGAGGAGAGAAGGAGGTCTGGGTGTCTGTGTTCACATACTTGAATAGAGCTGAGCTGCTTGCCTGCATGACTGTCTGTAAGGCCTGGTACAAGTGGTATGTCTCACGCTTTATTCTACAATCAAAACACTCCTCAACATGTAGTATGCAAACAGGAAGAAGAGCTCTGACAATCATGTGTCACTGTCCTGTGCAGGAGCTGTGACAAGCGTCTGTGGAGCCATGTGGACGTCAGTCGCTGCAGTCCGCTCACTAACCAGGCACTGGCAGGCATCATCAAACGCCAACCCACCTCTCTGGATCTGTCCTGGACTCCTCTGGCCAAGAGACAACTCAACTGTCTGCTCACCAGGCTCCCAGGTACAAACACAGACACACATACAGACACACACACGCACACACACACACACACACACACACACACACACACACACACACACACACACACACACACACACACACACACACACACACACACACACACAGAGCCCCCTGTCCCTACATCTCGTTACACCTCCCATCTTGTGTTACTGTGTGTCTCCAGGTCTGAGGGAATTGAGGGTGACTGGTCTGTCCTGGTCCTGTCTGTCAGCCCTGGTCTCCCCAACTCTGCCTTGCCTGCGGCTGCTGGATCTGCGCTGGTGTGAAGGCCTTAAAGACACCCAGATCAAAGAGATAATCAGCCCGCCTGGTCAGTAGTGGTAGATTTCACACAAACCCTTTTAGTGATGTTTTCTTTGTCTTTCCACTTTACTTCTACCAGCGACACGCGTTAATGCAAGAAAGACAGATGTGTTCTGATTCTGACATTAATACTTACTGTAAGTCACTTTGGACGAAAGCATCTGCTAAATTCCCTTAATGATAATTTAATGAGTGATTCTTACAGCTCTCTGATCTGAGACAGTTAGCAGTTTACACTGAAAGCCTTTTTATTATACTGCTGACACTCTCCTGCCACCTGAAGACAGCAAGTATTTGTTCCGTTTGCACACATCCACTGGTTGACTTCTGTCCAAGCTGCAGCACATCACCCTCATACACATAAAGCTACTGCTGCTGTAAATTAAAAAAAGACTTTGCTTTCTGATAGTAACTTACCATGGTTACCCAGTATTTTAGACTGGCAGGAATGGATCATCATGAGTAATGCCAAAGTGTGACACTGTGGTGTTTAAATTCACGTGCTTATTGTTGTGATGGCAAATCAAACTGAGCACTATTAAGAATAGAGAACATGAAAACGGGCGGGTAGAGCAGGTCGACTAGTGATCAAAAGGTCGATAGTTCAAATCCCGGCTCCGGGCAAGGCTGGGCTGCATGTCGAAGTGTCTTTGAGCAAGATACTGAACCCCACATTGCTCATCAGTGAGGGCCCTGCGATGAGCTGGTGACTTGTCCAGGGAGTACCCTGCCCTCACCCTGAGACAAGGCTGGGATTGGCTCCAGCAGCAACACCCCGTAACCCATGGAAAGGGATAAGCGCTTACAGACAATGACATGACATGACATGACATGACAACATGAAAACAGAAGGCTCATCAACATGACTAACAACAATTCGTTTCCTCTGAGGGAAAACTCCACAAGAATCCCAAACTGTTGGTGCATCATGACAGGTATTTAAAAAGGATGAAAGTAGTGATTACAGTAAAAAAAGAATCAATTTAGAAAAAATGGAGGCCCTTAAAAAGTAGTAAAAAGGCTTAAATGCCATTTAACAACGCATTACATTTCATAGCTTGTTCTCAATATGTTTATGTTTATCCAAATTGGTAAAGTTTGCCTGATATCCCCCCCATTTAAATTATGTTGAATAATGTATTGATGAGGAACTACCACAAACTAAGAGTGTTCGGTTGTGCTATCTTATAATCAATATATAGTAAACGTAAGGCTCCATATGGCAATGAGGCCTTTTAAATGTATAGGCAAGGTCTTAAAAGTCTTAAATTAAATGTATAGACAAGGTCTTAAAAGTCTTAAAAAGTTTTACATCTAACTTAACGGTTTTTAAATATATACCCTGGTGTGATGATATATTCTCTGATCTCAGCATGTATCAAAGTGCCACTGTACACTGCACCACTAGTTCACTGAACCTCATAATCTCTGTATTGACTTTTCAAGTTCAACTGACCATTTCTGCCATCTGTCTCTCCCTGTAGGTTCTGAGTCATCTCGCAGCAGACTGAGGAACATGATTACACTTCGTCTTTCTGGTCTGGATATCAGTGAGTCCACTCTGAGGCTACTGCAGCGCCACATGCCACAGCTGGAGAGGCTTGACCTGGCTCACTGCAAAGACATAACGGACTCATCCATCACTCTGCTGGCAGCAGCTGGGACCCACACCCGCAACAACCTCACTGAACTCACACTGGCAGGTGGGTATTAAAGCAAAATCAGGGTCCCACTGATGGATCACATTGCCTTTCATTTCGCTGGTTCTTTGTAAAAGAGTTTCCTCTTCTTTGCACAGGCTTTTAGCTCGTGCCTGGGCTTCTTTTCTGACATCAAAAGTGCTGCAACTGTTGATGCAACTTAATGATCAGTACCAACTAATTGATGATTCATCAGTTTTACTGTTTACTTTGTAAAATAACAAGGCAATTAATACAATAAAATAGCATTATATATCAAATAGCGTGCTAAAACAGCATTTTATGCATTAATTCTTAAAGCAACAAAAAAAAAAAAAATTGTTTGACATGGTAAGTTTTTGGTTCCACTTGACGAGAACCTTTTTAATACTGGGTTTCTACTGATACCATGTCTGATCCAGTCCTTATATTCACACAGCAGCAATGTCCAGAACTTTGAAGTGAAAGGTACATTCTTCTGACTTAATGAACTACTTTATCCACATTAAATTGACATGAACCGATCTCCTTGAGATAAAACCCCTTCATTCAGGTTAATTTGATAGAACTAAAAAGTTGCTCACTCCATTCAAGTTTGTACAGCGGTAAACAGTGTACAGACGCCAGCCAGCCACCAGCATAGAGTATTTTAACAAGACATTAGCAGAGCGTCATTCAGGATGAGAGCATTTCCTGATGCATGTCTGTCTGTCTGTCTGTCCAGGTTGCAGTGAGCTGACTGATGGTTGCCTGTCCTACCTGAAGCGTCTCTCAGCTCTGACTCTACTGGACCTCAGAGGCTGTAAGAGCATCAGCAGACGAGCCTGTGATGCCTTCATCTCTGACCTGTCCCACGTCTCCCTCTTCTGTATGATGGAGGAGAAGCTCATCCAGCGCATAGACTAACACACAGCTTGAAACAGCTGTTAGAGAGGGGAATGTATTTTCCTATATGCTCAGCTAGTGTGTCGTTTTCTTCCAAATACGAAGAGAGTCAGCTGATAGAAACATTAAGCCTGACTAAACAGCTCCTAAAGTCTCAATATCTTCTGATTCAAAAGGTAAATAAAGACCTCTGTGGGGTTGTGGGAAGGTGTAATTTTTTCACTGATGATGGAGACAGGCTAGCAGTATCCCTTGTCTCAAGTTGAAGTTTGTATAAATCTTTTCATTTGCAAGTCCACAGACATTTCCCTTAGAATATTCCTTCTAACGTCTAACTCACATGGACTCCATCCATCCATCCATCCATTATCTGTACATTCACATGGACTCACATGGACCAAAGATTTTTGTGACCTCTGAGGTTTCCTTTCTCTTCGTATCTTCTGTCATTGCTGGAGTGAAAAAACCTTTACTTTACACAGGATGGAGTTACTTGAAAATGAGGTCTCGTAATTATTTTTTGGAGTAAAATGTTGGAGGAAAAAACAAGCTGTTTGTCCACTGAACTTGAACAAAGTGGGCATTGATCTACGTGGACATTGATGTTGACGTAGTGGTATTCTGTGTGTGAACAGTTTCCATGTGTGTGTGTTCCATTTTTTTATATTCCTAAACTGAATTGTTCAATGTTTTGTTTAGTAGCTGAAGCATTATGTTAACCACATAAAGTAACTTGAAATACAATTTACTGTGTGGCTACCTTCTCAAAAATATTTTAGTGTGTGGGCAGAAATTACCGCCAATGATGGATGTACATGCAATGAACTAACTGACTTTATAAAAAGCTTGTTTGGTTCACAGTGGGATTAAATCAAGTACTCACATACTGTAAATGGAAGCTGTAAATTGTTGGTGAAATCAAACCAATGCCAATGATGTCCATGTAGGATAATTGAGTGTGTGTTTCTATGATTTGGGTGGACTGATCCATTATCCATCATCCATCCATTATTTACCGTTGTTTTCAAATCCTGACAAAGACGCACATGTTCAAAACATAACTTTTATTACAAACCAAAAATTCTGTGAAGAGAAACCAGTGTACTGTATGCCTGTGCTCATTTCATCAGCACAGACTATGCTGTGTTTCTGTTGGTCTAATAGCTCTTGGTGGTCTCATATGTATCTGGGAAAGGGAGGCTGACGTGTCCACTTCCAGCCACCAGAGGCAGGATTCCAGCATTGGGAACGACATTCCATGACAGTGTCAGAGTGATGTTCTTGTTGGCCCTGGACACAACACAGATGTGACATTAGCTAATCATATCATTAGCATGCTGTATTTTTGTGAGCTAACCTAGGTGTGGTTTCCCCAACCAAAAGGTTTATGGGATTAATAATCTCTATGTCAAACAAGTATATGATCCTAAAACATTTTGTTATTCAAGATGATTCCCACAGGTGAACTCCACTTTAAGGATCTTTGAGGCATAAATGCAGTCACCGGAAGTAAAAAGTTTGAACTGTATAATTCACACGTGGATTACATGTGGATTTATATATATATTTATGTATTCAAAAAATATGACTATGGGGAATGAGGAATTCAGTACTCATACGAGGGACTAAAAACCAGAATATGTCAGCCTCTGTCCAGCCTTTTGAATGTTTTGTCAGATTTCTAAAGACAGTCTGGTTTTGCTAGCCTTAACTATGAGGTAATATAAAAACAATCTGGCTTATCCAGTAAACTCAAAAATTTCCTTTTCAGTCAAACACCATGTGTCTTACCTTAGTCCGTTCCCATCATCGAAGAAAAAGTATTTGGATTTCATGTCTCTGAGGTTCAGTTTGGTGTTTTCACCTCGAAGGACGATCTTATCCCAAAGCACCACCTGGTTCAGAGCCTGACACACACACACACACACACACACACACAGAGCTCATCAATCAACAGAAAAACTGTAAATGAGACAGAGGCAGCTAATTTCTCTTCTGTTGTCCCAAACAGCCAAGTTGAAAGTAAGATACAATTTACTGCAAGCACATGCATCTGTTAATGAATCTTAATATACTACATATAGTTTTACAATATCATCACATATAGTAACTCATACACTCAGTGCCCACTTTATCAAGTACACCTGTAATCTAATGCAATCCAGTAAAGCAGCTTGATTTATACTAAGAGTTGTCACAAGGCTTTTCTAGGGTTTGTCCACACTACCAAAACCTGTGCGTGTGTCCGAACTTACATTGCTCTTTGTCGCGTACTCAGCAGACAGATAGAGAAACAGTTGTTTAACATTCCAATCAAAAATTGGCTGCAAATGTGCAAAAAGTTAAGGAAAATTAGATATGAGACATTCCCCTGCAGGAAGCAGAGCTGCTGTTTGTGACTCTCATCAGATATCATGTCAGATAACACCACACAACCAGAGTATAACCTCAGGATTACAGAAGAACACACAGGTGGGGACTTTCAGACAGAACCGACACTAACTGAAATAATTTTTTTCTCTTCTCCAACATACTGTACACATCTCATTTTGATTAACAATATTCTAGAGGATATCAGCTGAGAGGTCAAAGGTGATGAAGCCCAGATCACTGCGCTCTCTGGGTCCTGTGAAGTCATCAACGTTCTTCCTGTGAAACAGAGAAGAGAGGATGAAGCACACTTCACAATATATATCACAGAAAAGCAAAACATCCTTTTGTACCCTTTCATTTCAATATGGTGCAGCTCTAGTTATTATTACCATAACTGTGTACAATAAGTTGGAAACTTAATAGTAGATAGTAAAAAAAAACAACACCTTTAAAGCTTTAGAGTTTAGAAAATTTCATCAGTCATTTAGTTTGTTTCTAAATTAGCAATAATCTAATCTGTTAGATTATTATTATTTGTAATATTATCACTCTGATATTGTTTCCATTTCATGAAAAAAAAAAACGTTTTCTAAGTGATGATTTTTTTTTCTATTTAACTTGTATGACTTCTTCCTCTAAATGAAACAGTGTATTTAGATTCGTAGTTTTGGGTGGGTGTCATATATACAGATGTCAACATGATGGAATTAAATAAGGTTAGGTTTATATCAAGATTTTTGTACAAGTACATACAACCTGTTATTAAAAAAGGTTTACCTAAATACAGTATTGTGAAATATGTACAACACAGTGAAACAATTCTGAAAATAAGTCATCACAAAGAACAGGAAGTAAGCAAGAACGTTACTGAGCATTCAGTGCTAGTTGTCAGTACTGGACAGGTTCCTGTACAGATGGATTTCTGTATATCATGAAGTCATCAGCAGATGTGAGATGTGTATTAAAGCAGTTCAACAAAGTTCCTCACTATACCAGCAACAGTTTTTCTGCCTTCACTCTACATCCATAATACAAACTGCTAATTTTGTCCGGTGGGTGTACTCTATATAATTCCAACTCCAACAATCACAAGAGTATCAAAAATATCAAACTGTTACGCTGACCCAAATACCGCCAGCAGGCCCTGCAACCTGCGTCTTTGAACACGAGCAGCATTTGAAAGCACCGAGCACCAGGAGTCTTTTAGCTGCTCTTTTACAGTTAGCATGTTATAAATGCATTATAGCTACAATGAGGTTAAGTTACATGCACAGCAGCACACTTAATGCTAACAGCTGCTGGACGACGATGACTCTTACAGCATGACTTTAGCGACGTGGATGTCCACAGGAACTCTTCTGTCTTTGAAGGCTGTCGTGATGAAACAGCCGAACGTTAAGGCCGCCATTACGCTCAGAGAGAAGGCGAACAAAGAGTTAGCTCTGGAAAGTACCGTATTCATCTTTGACTATCAGCTACAGCTACAGGAATGATTTTAAAAAAACAGCTATTTAATCGTATTGAACAGGCAATACGCGGTAGCTAACTGCTGGGTAAAAGCGGAAATGTCGAGTTTGTTAGAATTACCCTCGTACTTCCTCTTCATGCGTTTCAAAATAAAACTCTAACCGTTTTAGTCATTGGTAGAAATATAGTGAACGAAAAGGAAAATATTTTGTACATGAAGATGCACCTTCATCAGTCTGATTTTAGATGTTAACATTCAGACAGGCCAATGGATGATCGTTCCCTATCTAAGAAGTAAATGTCTGCAACAGGACTGTGCCACAGAACTGTGACGTTACACCAGCTCCAGAAGAGCCTGCTGCAGTGAAAATGTACTGAAAGCACTGCAGCGGTAGTAAGTATTTTATTGTCCTGTGGGTACGGATGTACTTACGTTTCTGTGTGTGTCACCGTGAACTTTATGCAACAGCAAGCCTAAAGGAAATTTTAATACAACCGACCAGTAGGCGGAAGCACAGACAGACTTGTACATAGACATATGAGCGTAGACGCGGCATTGACTCGCCGACCCCGAAGAAGAAGAATAGGAATTGACTCGCTGGATTGTACGCTGATCGTACGTCGACTTCGCCGCCATATTGAATGTGGCAGGCTGGGAAGATGCCTCACTCATGTTCTGCTTGGGGCTGTACACACCGTTGCACTTTCCAAACCAGATCCCGGGGGATTACCTTTCACCGGTAAGAATGAGCAGTTGTTTGTGGTTGTGTTTCGCCATTATATCAACATGTAGATAAACTAAGTGTGCTAACGTTGTGGATAATGCCACGAATTTCCGCGGTCAAGCCAGCCTCCAGACAACATGTTGGCTAAACGTATTTGAGTGTTTTTAGAAGTAGAGCCTGGCTAGGCAGCAGTCTATGAAATCTGAGATTTTGTAAGAAAGACACCACATTTAAATAAATTGTGCTAATAACTCTGGGTCTTGTTAATTGTTTAGTTCACTTTTTCACACTTTGAAGGTTTCCCAAAGATGAAGAGTTGAGGAAGAAGTGGGAAGTAGCTCTCAGAAGGGAAGGGTTTTGCGCCAGTCAGTCGTCCATGCTCTGCAGTGAGCACTTCAGACGGGAGGACTTTGACAGAACAGGTCAAACTGTCAGGATCAGAGATGGAGCCATTCCATTTGTCTTCAGTTCCCAAGCTTATCTCAAAATGGTAGGTATAACATAAGGTTTTACGCTTAATTGACCCAGTCAGAACTGAAGAAGCCTCTTGGATAAGAGGTGAAACGTCTTCGAGAAACTAAAACAGTTAGTCCAGTTGCCTACTACCATACAGCACTACCATGACCTGGATGACCGGGAAACTTTATCAGTATTAACTATTTTAACTTTCAATTTAGCCAGTGGCAACCAGGACTTCCCGGACCTCAAAGAAGGCCCAAGAGAGCCTGTCGGTTTACGGTTCCCAGCCCGTCCAAGAGACTGAACCTCCATCCGTGCCAAATATTGTGAGTACTGAGCTATGTCACAACCCTGGTCATAATCACACCTCTGGTCAGATATGCAGGTCTCCTTAAAGCACATTGTACTTGTTATAAATTTACTGGCTGTGACTGTGAATGATGTGATATCAAGTCAAGTCAAACTTTATTGTCAATGCTGCTATATGTACAGGACATACACAGAATTAAAATATAATTTCCCATAATAAACATGACTCAAAATATTTTCATCCTGTTGCTACTAGGATCACTCCTACGCACTGCCCACATCCCCCAATGATCTAAGGGCCAGACTCACTGAGGCCTTGGCTAGGGTGGAGAGTCTGGAAAGACAGAAGAGGAATGCACAGGATCGAGAACGGAGGACAAAGAACATGTTGCGTGGTCTTCTGGAGGATCTGAGGGGGAAGAAACTCATAAATGATGAGCTGAAAGACATGCTCGATTTATACTCAGGTAAAATGGAAGTATAAATTTGGATAAAATGTGATGAACTTGAGTTTAAAACACTTTCCTGTTTTTGTTAGACTTCCTAGTCATTATTTCAAAGGTAATTACTAATTCGCCCTTTGCTAAATTAATTTCAGATCTTCCAGTACACCTTCTGTGAAAACAGGGCCAAAAGTACACAAAGACCAGAGGGAGCTTGCCCTCACTCTTCATTTCCATGATTCAAAAGCCATGTAAATGAAGGCCGATACTGCTTCCAGTGATTAGTGATCAGCCCCAAAAATCCTGATCAGGTCATCTGTATTAAATAACGGCTTTTTAATTTCACCAAGGTGGATGCGTTCTGTGGATGCCAAACCTGGCATCAATATAATGATGTTGGACATATTTGAAAGAAGACAAGAAGAAGACCCAATAATAAACACTAAACAATTCCTCATTTTGCTTGGGGACCCCCTTGAACAACTTCAAGGACTTTAAACATGCTGACACTTAGTCTGTTACTGCTGTAACAGACTTAAGCTGTTCACCTTAAATTATTTTTTGGTCCAGGTTCCCGGCCACACTGACACACAGAGAAGGATGCAGGTTTTTTTTTTTGTGTGTTTGTGTGGCACGGGTCATAACGACCACTCACTGCTATCAATGTTTTTTGTGCCTCTGATTCATGTCTTCATGACACTCCGCAAGTAGTCCATTCACTGGTCATGATGGAACTTCATTCAAAGCAGAGCTCCACCAAAGAGACTGCAATCGTTGCTGAGGGTTATCTGATGTGTCAGTGTTTCCCTTATATGCATTCTGCTGCTGGATTTTCAGCACAGCCGCCAAAAAAGAAAGAGAGAGGGGAAAAAAAAAAGACATGATTTTTGTAGGTTTAATATCACAGGCGAAGTTGCACACAGTGAAAGCACTACATCCTAAGTTATCTTGAAATCGATCATTATTGTCATTACTGCTATTTCTATAATTTCTACAAGTCACTGTTAAAGTTGAGTGACTGAAATCCTTGTCATCCCATTCAAAGGCTGCAACAGGCGACTCATCGAACCGGTGTGAAGTTAGTTTTTGGTTGGATATTCGGTGGCTATTCACTCGGGTCAGCCGCGACTTTACTAAGTTTCGCCCAGTGTTAGCAGCAGGAGGACGGTTAGCTCACCTCCAGAGCCTTGCGCTGAATCGCTGGAAACTGATTTAGGGACCGTCATTAAATTACTTGGCTTAAATATATTAATAAAAAATAATTGCAATTTATTTCTATATCTTCCATGTCATGTGGCCCACTGACTTCTGAAACAGATTCTGTCTCCATTAAAAATGTATAATAAAGAAAATAATGGTAAAAAAGTTCTCTAGTGCTCAAGAGGTTAACATATTTTCAAGCAGCAATGTCAGCTTCTACACTATTTTGTCTCATGTCTTCTGAAAATGAATATTTTTTCAAAAATCTCATCAGTAGTCACGATTTAAAGGTTTTTTTTTTTTTATTCTTCCGGGGGGGGGGGGGCATGCCCCATGACCCCCCTCGTGTTTCAAGGTTGCCAACTCGGCACATCTGCTATACAGGGGAAACACTGAGTTCAAAGAATTTTGGATGTGTGGGGCGAACTATTTCTTTCTTAGCTGAAGCCGACAATGGGACACAATAAATGTATAGAGAGAGACCTAGTGGAGCCATATATTTTCCTGCTATTTTGTCCTTTGCCAGTCACACCTATGATACCATTCCTCTATAACAAGAGAGCATGAAGTCAACAGTCCATAAAAAGGCAATTCACACCATGGGAAAATAGACTTTAGAATACCAAATAGTCCGATCCAGTTCACATTTCTGCCTGAAAAACAGAGTCTGTCACTGTCAAAAAACTTTAAGTCACCGAGTGTTTCTGATGAAAATAAATCACTGTGATCGTCTGCCTTGCGAACCAGGACTTCAGGGAACTTTCCCCCAGAAAACAGCCTCCATCCCCGCGAGTGAGGCAGTCAGATAGCATCCTGTTTACTGATGGCGATTATGTAATTATGTAATTTAGCCAGAAAAATGTAACTTTGTCACTCTCCAGGATGTTTGATAGGTCAGTATCTCAATCACTACACATTATAACAGCATCCATATGATTATAAACTGTCCATGGGTTTAGATTGACGGGGGGGACACCTGGGAAAATCCGACGTCATTAACATGACATGTACCGTCATGCCTCCTTAGGAACCCCAGCGCCGGCTTTCTGTGTGAATTACACGGCGGTACAGCGGAGATGCTTCGCCCTGTGTGAATCACCATTGGCAGAGAAGACGCTGTGTAAAAAGGGATAGTGCTTGGGGGCCTGTCCCGTACCCCAGCAAATTTTAAAAGAGATTATTTAGCCCTCTCGCCTGATCACTTTCCTGCTGGAAATATGATGCATGTCCATCAATAGATATGCTGCCGTCACTACTGCTCTGCCGCTGGTGCATCAGTTAGCCACGTGTCCTTGTTTTGACAGTTCATGAAAGACAGGTAAACACACCCCCAATGTGACACAGCAAACAGTTAAATCATTGTCCATCGCTCTCATAGCGCACAGCAAACAGTAAGAAAGTCACTACATTAAATTTTATCCCCAGTTCAAAATATAAAGATCACCTTAGATCACACTGTTTAAAAAAGTGGCATTCTATGACACTGCAGTGTATGTACTTTTAATGTGGCAGCCTTTATGTCAGCTAATTTTCCCAGGAGACAAATAAAGTAAAGTTGAATTTTTAATCAGTCTGTTAAGTATTAATTATACTGGTACTCTTCATCCCATATCCTTTCATTTGTTTAACCAGTCAGTGACTCAAGCACTTAGTCCTCATATGATATTGGTCAAACAAAATATGGCCAAGAGACTTGCATAATATATTGTGCATATTTATATATAGCAGTCTGCTGTAAGTTTACTTTTTTTTTTATTACTTTTTTTATTCTTTTACCATGAATATTATTGTATGAAATAAAATAAGTGTGATTTTCTGTCATGGAGTATATCACTTCAGCCAGCTGTCTCATTTTCATTTGCAGACTCTGTCCATTATTAGTATTAAAATGAATGTAAATGATTGAATATGAAAATGATTCATCAAAATCAGTCAAATGTAAACATTGGTGCTTCTTAGTTAGAAAACCCACTGTTTTCACCTATACTAGAATTTGTTCACAGGACAGACCTGCCACATCCAATATGGTGGATGCACTGACCTATTGCAGCAATGGACAGACAAAGATAATGCGTTGTCTATGTATATATGTCTGGTGGATTAAGTAAACTCTTACAAATTACACTTTTTTTTCGAAACCTTCATTCATCCCACATTCAGCAGGCATGAAAATCACTCACCTTTCGCCGAAATTTGCCGTTTTGAAACCAAAATAGGTGACCTATGTGAATCGTGTAGATCTGATGAGAGAATATTTTTTTCGGGGGTGGGTATGGATGGTGGAGATATACCAGAGAATAGACTACGAACATGTGCACACTTGAGGGGAGCTCTACAACTCATTTTCAATTACCAGGAAGATGTTCAGGAAGATCAGTAAGCACGTTGGATTCTCTGTTTTTCTGTTCAAAATAAGAGCTCTACATTATACCCCATTGGCGTTTACAACTGGGTTCCTGGGGGGGGGGGGGGCGACCGTTCGTAGCTTGCCGCTACAACAACAAGCAGACAACGAAGACAGCTACAGAGACTGAGGAGACGCTAGCATCTCCTGGATCTCAGCGGCTGTCTAATTGCTCATCTTGATGTCAGCAGTTGAAGTGATGAACTGACTGCTGTGATCAGCTGTTTCCTGGTTTTAAAACTCCCTGGCTGTGAGTCGCACAACAGTGCACATCATCGACAGCTCTGCCCATGTCATGCAGTGGCCGGCACATTGATGGGTTGGATTTAGATAACGTTAGCAATGGATGTGGAAATAAGCGTACCGAGGCGGCAAATTTGTGGACCAAAACAGAGCCTCAAATATACTGCCCTCTGTCTAAATCCGTGGACCTAGCTGCAAAGAGGACAGCCAAATTGGCGGCTTGCTGTCCAGTTTAAAAACTATTAACTATACTAACAAGGGCAGCCATGCACTGCAGGCACACTGTCAAACAAAAGTGCACAAGAAGAAGGTTTAGGTCATAGCATCAACACACTGTATCCAGCACCAGTGTAAATGTTTGATTTTTACCAACATGTGATAGCAGGGACACTGTCATTCAAAACTAGGCTGCTACATTACTAACGATGAATGTAACTATAGCTGAAAAAATAGCACAATAACGATAGAAACTATTCATCCCTGAACACCATGCAGTTCATGTAGGCTTTATGATGCAGTTGCATGATGTCTAAAGAAGGACTGAACGATATATCATTATATGAACATTCAAGTTATTAATATCAAATAAGAAACGATATAAACGATATAGATTTCCCCGCTCGCCCTGCATGTACAACTCTGACAGTCACAACAAACATCATTTTTACAATGTGCCCTTGAATGCACTGGTAAGGCCAGCCAACTACAAACCTCATCTCATGCTTGCTGTGGATCGACAGCTGAAGCCAACCAATGACAAACATGAGGGCGGGAGTGAGGGAGAAGGAGACGCGCACACACACACACACACAGTGTTGCCAACTTGGCAACTTTCTCGCTAGATTTAGCAACTTTTCAGACCCTCTTAGCGACTTTATTTCTAGAAAGCGACTAGTGACAAATTTAGCGACTTCTTCAGATCATTAAGGGAAAGACGAGAAATATATTATATCGTAATTCTCCTGCTGCTCAGAGTCATCACAGTCCACGGCTCCTCTGCAGCAGCACCGGGGTCGCTCCCCTCCCGAGCAGCTGTGCAGGCGGCAGGCCGGTGTGTCGGGGGCTGGCTGGGGCAGCACGAGCGACACCGCGGCCGCTCGCTCTGTGGATTTTAGCCCGGATAGCTGCTGTTTACTCTGTTGATCTGTTAATTCTCTGACTTCTTTCTAGATTCCACTGGTACTTGACCGATAACCTGAAGCTGCTGAGTCTCGATCTTCACTTTCACTCTTCTCTCCAGATTAGATGTCATCGTTCATCTTGTAAAAATGCACATAGTTAGTTTGATCTTCTTCCTCTCTTTACTGTTGATACTTCTAATATATTTGTCTCTGTAGTGAGTTTCTGATAATTTGGTAATGATTTCTCTATCAACCATTTGTATATGGCTTAAAATAATCTCTTTATTTTTCTGAAAAATGCTTGGTTTTCACCGAACCCGTAGTGATACTGTATCATATCGATATCAAGATATCTATCATGAATATCGAGATATGAAATGAGATATGAAATTTTGTCCATATTGTTCAGCCCTAGTATATGCAGTCAAATAGAGAAGGACTTTGAGCGCTGGTCAAATCTTCCAAATTCACTACAAGCCCGGATAGCTATAATTAAAATGGATATACTGCCTAGTGTCAATTTTTGCTCTTCAATGATCCCTCTTGCTCCCCCTTTGGGATATTGGGATGAGCTCCAGTAAGTCAGTTTTGAAATTGACCCTATAAACCCTTGCCAGTGGAGGGTGTCTGGAATAGAGATTTAAATGAAGTAAATGATAGGGAGATTTGCTGGGACACAGTGTGGAAAAATCTCAGTGGTACATCCAAAAAACCCAGTTATCATTTAATACACTATAAGTGTATTTATAGGATTTACTTCACTCCCAGAGGGCGTTATTCTATGAAGATTGCCATATCCCTTAATTGTGATCTTTGCCCACTTAATGCCCAGGGGTCATTCCTGCACGTTTATTGGGAGTGCCCCGGCACTATTGTTACTTTCCTGAAATGTACAAGCTACTTCATTTCCAGTGCAATCATCGTATAGAGAAAATCCTTGTATATGATATGAGTACCTATATATTGTAATTTTTTCAATAAAAAATTGATCACAAAAAAAAGAGAGACAATGAAAGCAAACTGCCCGAAATGATGTGCGGTCAGTATGACCGCTTATGGCTGAAATAGGTAAAACTCATCATATTTTATTTGCGGTTTGTGTAATTTATGTGAAAACTATTCTAAATTAAAACACAGACACTTTTACAAAAGAAAGTGTTATAAGGAGCATTTAATGTTTGCATTTTGTTATTTATTTACATCACAAATTGATAATTTAATTGTGATCACTGTGACGAAGAGCACATCATCACCTGGCTTTGCTGACATGGAACCATGCACTTTTGATGAGTGTGACTGCATATGTGTGACTGCATAATTGTACAGACACTTTAAGAGAAGCAACAGCACTTTATTGGAGTTTTGCACAATGCATTTTATCACATTGCTTTTTGCACATTTGTATGGATATGTGTACTGTGTTTATTGAATGTTTGTCGTCCATTGTCGAGGCTTGGTTTTGCTGGTGGGTGAACACAGGGTTGAATATTTAGATGAAATGTGTGAATTGTTTAAGCAAAGTGCTAAGCTAAAATGGGTATTGTGTCGCTCAATGAGTGTATGCTTTGAATAACTTAAGTGTATTGTGTACTCACCTGTCTTTTGTTGTCAGGGTGTGCGGGCAAAAGGCTTCCCCAGGAAATGGACGCTGCTTTTATGGTTCTGGGGCCAAGTGTAAATTGGTGTTGGGGTGGTAGATGTGTGTATTTTTTTTTTAGTAAATGTAAAGATGAAGTAGTTTTTTTATTTTATTTTGGTAGTAGAAGCAAATGATGGTGTATATAGGTCACTGATTGGCGGGGGTGGGGGGTAAATACAGGAATAAAAAATGGTGGGTTAAACATGTGGGAGGCAGTGGATCCCCCCTGGATGGATTCTTCCAGGGTGATAAGTTGTGACACCCTATAAATATGTTCATGATATCATGTTCATCATTGTTATTTATTATTATTATTATTATTGTAATTTCACATAAACACACACACACACACACACACACACACACAGCTTTATTGTTGTTGTGGTATCCATGCCAATAAAGCGAATTTGTACTGAATTGATACTAAATTAATAAACCTTTAGATTCTTGCCTACAGACTGGTATATGTTTACAAATGAGCAATAAGTTCAGATTTCTTCAGATTTTTATCGTCAGTGGGAATTTAAATTTAAATGTCAGGCCATGTTTTCATTACGGAAATTCGTTTTCAGGCAAACAATTATAAGAGAGAGAGAGGTCAGGCAGAGGATCCGTTGTGTGACACTGGAGCGGAGAGTCAGCAGCTGGATTTTGCACCCACTCTAAGTAGTATTAGTAGGTGCATAGGCCAACCAACAACAACCACTACGACCAGTGTTCGTTGTATTTTTACATTTGTGGGAAATGATGAAGATTTTCATGTCTCCACAAATGTAATAGTTATTATAGTATAATAGTTATTATTTGTGGGAATTTGCATGTTGCGTTTGTAGTAGGCAGGTTAGCCTGATGTCCAAGCTGCTGACGCTGTGTCAAACCTCTCCCGCCAGGAGGTTGTAAACTTGCCAGCCACTCGGAATGAATGCAAATGTCAAATTGATGATTGATGATGTGCTGTCACTAACATTAGTGCTAGCAGTATTAGCACTAGTGTTAGCTGAAGCTGCACTTGATTTTAAAAACAGATCAGTATGTTTGCAGCATTTTTCACCGTCTGCCAACAAGTGCTCTCTTAGATTTCTCTCTTTTTCTCTGCTCCCCCCTTGTGTCGCTTCATGCCTCGATTCATTTTTTTTTTTTTTTTTTGGCTAGCTTAATCTCAGTCTTCCAACTTTCAATCTCCAACATCCGACAACCACGCAGATGGTCCACCCAATTCAGTCTTGAAATTCCCAGAAGGCATTGCTTCATTTTACCATTGCAAACAAATATTCCAATTTTAAAAATCACAGGTAGATTTCTTTTATTTCAAACCATGCACTTTTTTGCAACATCTGAACAATTAAAATTAAACAAAGCAATTAAAGTCCATGTAAAGCAGAAATAAATTTGTGTTTTGAGTTTGTCATACCACAGAAACACGTCATTGACCACTGAGCCAAATTTGAAAGATAAAAAAAAGCCAAGTATATAAAATTAGGTCTCAAAATCATGGAAAAAACAAGAACTACTCTGTGCTGTGAAACGCTGGGGGCGTGTCAGTTAGAGGCGCTGGAACCATGCGCAGGAGGGGAGCCTCCATGTACTGTACAAGGACCTAACCTACAGTAACAATGTAAGCGAGCAGCATCATCGGACGGACCCAGCCTTACCTGTATGAGCCATCAGAGCTAGAAACTGACTCTGAGTCAGACACTGATAGTGCTCAGCCTCGTTCCTCACAGTCCATGTTTTACATTACACACAAACGTAACACCCCAGTCTGACCCATATATCTTCTAACACCTGAAGGTCTAATATGACCTTCAGGTGTATTATGTGTAAGAGTAAGGTGAAACCATCCATAGATATAGCACACAATAAAATAATGTATTTAACATGATAAAAAAAAAAAAAAGCAGAGGCTAATTATGTTTATATGTTGATATAGTTTTAAGTAACTACTCCTGCCCTCCACATGTGCGCTGAGGTTGCTTGCGTAGGTGAAATATATAGCCTCATCTCTTAAAGACATCTTCAGGTTTACAGTACAAGCAGACACATAAGCTTTTGTCATGAAATACATTTTCCATATTGAATTCAGATGTTTGTACTAAGCTATTGTTACACTCTTCAAAGGTCAATTATGCATGTAAAGTGTGTTTTTTGTTAAAGACAGGAAGAGAAGCTTTAGGCTCAACAAGCGTAATGTTTTTCTATGAACTGACATCGCTAAGCTTCATGGACGGAATTCATGCCCTATTGACAGAATGAATGTTATTACAGTATGTTGATGACAGACGTATTGAATCGATATGTTGCTACACTGATATTGATAGGCTTACCGATGTTACATGCTACTAGGCAGAATTGGCAAGATCAACATATATATATTTTATTTTGAAGTTTATTGCGTCTAAACAATTTTATTTTGAAGTTTCTTCAAACAACAACTTAATGTTATCACCATGGTAATAAAAAGTGGAAAATACTGGAGTCCTTGGGGAGACCTGGTCCTGAGACTGGAGCCGGCCTGAGACTGGAGGCTGCACCAGAAGTGAGGTGGAGGTCAAATTCAGTGAGTAGATCTGTCCATTTTTTCTATATGTAATAATTGAGGGCCCACTTTGCAGTAAAAGATTAAAACTTGTGAAAAGTCTGATACATTGTATTCTGCTATTAAGTAGCACACTACTTTAATATTATAGAGCTGTGGCAATTATGAACCCAACTACTGTAAAACTGTCTCTCCATATTTAACATGGGTCAAATAGATCTCATTTGACATAATCAATAAAAAAAGTAGGCCATTACATCATTCACCGAATATGCTTTGGAATATTCTATATACTTTGTGTATTTATTTCCACTCTTGGATTCTGTGGGCTTTTTGTGAATGCTATAGCTTAAAATGCCTGATTTTGTGGAACTTTTTCAAAAAAATGTGTTGAAAGATGTGATATTTGTAGACTTTATTTTCTTTGCATCACAGGAGAAAGGGCATTTTAAACAATCTCACATTCTTGTAATCAATACCATATAACATGTACATAATTTTTTCAATTATACTTATTTAGTCATTTAATACTCAGCTATGCGACTAATGATGCCAAATCTTTATTTTCTGAAAAATCATAATATTACTCAAGATTTTCAAACAGTCCAGTTGCCCTCAGACTTTAGATGAGACTTTGCTTTACCATGACCTGGATGACTAAAGACCTTCACACACATCTCTACTCAAACAGCTATATGTATTAACATTTTAAAAGAACATGCACACAAAGTAAATCTGTGATTTCATTTTACACCCAAAACCACACTTGATCTTTTATTTCTGAGATATTTTATTTTCATCCCTCATTCATCATGAAAGTGACTCTGATGATGTTCATGAGGATGTATGTATGGGGTCTGGGGGCTTACAGGATACCTGTCACCCTCTCTCTCAGCCAGACTGGTGTGAGGAGGTCTAATATGTTGTAACAGACCAGTTTTCTTGCACAATGTTTAACATGTATGTTCCCATATACAGTCCTGCCCTAACAGTAACTGTAATGGATAAAAACCTGATCTGTAACACCATCACCCTATTTAGAAGTGTTCAGCTGTTCTGTGTGTGTAGAAGGAAAGCGCCTGCAGGGCCTGCAGTGGGTAAACCATGGAGGAATCATCCCTTAAGAGGAACACGAGAGTCACAGTTACTGTATATGGAGATTATGACTGCTAAACATGAAATAAACAAAAGATGTGTTTTATACATTTAATACCTCTATGAGCTATATTAAAAATGTAAAGTGATATTAAAAATATAAAGTGACATAGAGGTAAAGAGTATTAAGGGGACAGGGGACGGTGTACAATTAAATGAGTGATAAAAAAGATGAGTGCTTTTGAGTGCATTTGTCCATTGTATATTGTGCTTCCTGACATCCCTGTAGTCTGAGGTGATAATGGACGTGATGGGGGTGTGAAGTGGGCAGTCACTGGCTGTGGGAGCTGGGGTATCAAACCTGTTAAAAAACAGGTTTCGCTGGTTAGCTCTCCCAGCATCCCCCTCTTCTGTGCTGCTGCCCTTCTTCTTGCAGCCTGTGATGGTTTTCATGGCATCCCAGACCTCCGCTGCAGCTTCTGTTCCACCTTCCTTCTGTACTCCTCCTTTGCCTCTCTCAGCTGGACCTTGAGTTCCCCCTGTACGCGCTTTAGCTCGTCTCTGTCACCGTCTTTGAATGCCCTCTCATTATATCATGACATGCCTTGGAAAATCCTTCGACAGTTGACTGCGTTCCCTGCTTATGCAGAGAAGGCTTACAGCACCAGGTATTCCGAGGCAGTCACCCATCCAAGTACTAAGCAGGCCCGACCCTGCTTGGCTTCCGAGATCGGACGAGATCGGGCGCATTCAGGGCGGTGTGGCCGCAAGCCAACGGGCAGGAGACAAATGCACTATTCATACGCGTTCACACGGAGCGAAACAAGCAAAGACGCTCTGCTCTTCTCTACTGACCCAGTCGGACTGATGTTTATGACAGCGGTTTCTCTTCAGCTGTGCTGCACTGGTATATCTCGGTGATTACCTGGAGCAATAGAAACGCTGGAATGCAGCCACACTCTGAAAACACTGGCATTCCCCGAAAGCTGTTCAAGGGCGCTAATGTTTCCCC